>VUQK01020781.1:2119-16386 GCA_015106715.1 Bujurquina vittata
AAAAAAAAAAAAAAAAAAAAAAAATTATCTGCACTGAAAAAGTCATTGCACTAGGGCTCTGAAGGTCCTTTTATAAAATTAAAAAAAAAAAAGTTTAAAACATTGTTGGCAAAAAAAAAAAAAAAGTGCATCATTTTGCTTTTAATGAAAAATAAAAGCGAGGCTTAATCAATCTTTCAGTCAATACACAGAAATGATTATCAGATCATTTACTCTCCGTCAGTTATTGCATCTTCACTTTCTCCCCATAACCGTCATGTTATTAGCTTTAAATAGTTCCTTCGTTATTCGTTTCTCAGACTGGTTTTTTTAAAAAATTGTTTTTTATGGATTTAGTTAAGAACAAAACAGGAAAGAGAACCGGCTCCACACCCCCGACTGTCAGTGATTTCTACTACTGGGAAACAAGCATGTACTTGGCTCCAGAAGGGTTTTCCCCTCTTTCAGTTTCCATATTTGAAAATATTCTATTTTACTTTATAATTGAACCTATTTCCTATTAAGATGGCTCCAGTGGCTCTTTGTTTTATGCTAACTTACAAATACAAATGAGCTGCCTGTAGCAGCTACGTTCCTAACAGCGTTAAATATCTTGCTGGTAAACCTTAAAACTTTTATCTCCATTCTTTAATTTCCACACGTCAGGCTGATGATGGCTGATGGCTTCATGGGTTAAAACTATAGTTTCAGGTCATATGGAATAAAAAACATGTAGTTCATTTTGTAAATTAATTACTGAAATCGGAAGACTGCAGTTGTGGCTTGTTGTCTCGACCCTGAATGCCATTCATGGTTTCCACGAGGGTCCTAGAAACACAACATTTTATGCTACTTGCTTGGCCACACTGTGCACATGCCCAAGTGGACATGATGGGGATTTCCTGATATTGGAGTTTTAAAGTTGGGGTTAATGAAGGCCAAAGGTCAAAAACCTTCCAGTGCAGTTTCTTCTGCAGAAAAACTCCACCAACAAGTGCTTTTATATCCTATTGAGAACATATCATCGGTACTGCCCCACCCCACCCCCCCAAGCTCTTGAGACTACCATGACCT
Organism: Bujurquina vittata; assembly: GCA_015106715.1. Classification (NCBI taxonomy): domain Eukaryota; kingdom Metazoa; phylum Chordata; class Actinopteri; order Cichliformes; family Cichlidae; genus Bujurquina; species Bujurquina vittata. The sequence continues at coordinate 3,173 of VUQK01020781.1, forward strand.
GGATCACTGAGAGCCTACACAGACACACAGTTGTGACTTTTTCTTGTTTTCTAGCCAAACACACAACAGATCTGCAGCTTTCAGTAAATTTACATCACTCGGACCCGCAAACACGAGACACGCAAAGTCTTAACGCTTGTGTTAGACACACAACTGCTCCTAACGTGTGGGAGCACAGGTAAAGCTTCAGGATGACCATCAGATTGGTCGCTAAGTATCCACAGTGGTTGTTTCGGGCATTTTAACAACAAAAAACACTTTTAAATAATTCACGTTAAAGTTTTTGAAAAGCATCTTTTGTTCCAGTGTACGTGGTTTTAAATAACTCATTTCCCGGAACATCTTCAACAAAAATGTGTAAAGTTAGCGTAACCCAAAGAACCACAAGACCGACGTTACAGAAAAATACACCACACTGACAAACCAGAGACATCCCAGCTCGGCTCAGCACTTTCATCACTATCACCATTGTGACATGGCGTCCGTCTCTAAACACGACACCTGTGTGCCCGGGGTACGGTTACATATCCTAAAATAAACACCCCGGCCATGTGATGAAATGAAACCCATTACTTTTTGCTTCTTTGGCTCAGAGCTCCCTGTACCCTCTGAAACCCTCACACAAGGGGCTCGACTGGTGCCAAACACTCTGCTGATGACGTTATTTGTGGTCCATTCCTTGCCTGATGATGATAATAAAAAAGAGGTTTCGTTCCCTGGCAGTGATTTTTCTGCTGACCAACACCTCGCTAATTCATTTGTTTGTTTTTGGTCCAATCTGACATCGTTAAGAGTGGATTAAGAACACCGAGTTCCCGTTTGATCCTGAGAGGTAAGCTGAGTTTGTGGAGAGGAACATGACAGATGCAGAGAAGAAGAAAACCTGGTGGTAAAAAGTCTCCATTAAACGACCACGAAGCCTAAGATCCCCAAGCCTGTGTTGTCACACATCTAATGGCACCCCCCCTGCACTGGTTCAACCTTATTTGATTATTAGGAAGCTGCGATATTGAGACAGATAAACTCCTGAATGCATTTCTTATACTGCTGCTCAGTGGGGCTGCTGATTGGGTATTGACCTGGCTGTCCGAAGGGTCCTTCTGACTCCCGCATCTCATCGTTCATCCGGGCCAGACGCAGCCTGAAGTAAAGATGAGAAATCAAAGAGCGGAGAAACAGAATGTTAAATATTTGAAGAAAGCCTCATCAAATCTACATCACATATGCAAACTAACATACAGTGTGACGATATCTGCGTTGGCTTGCTGCACAGCTATACTCAGAGGATCCTGGCCATCCTCGTCGCCATCGTTCTGTGTAGCTCCCCGTTTGAGGAATAAACACACCTGCCTGGAAAGACAAAGGAAAACGACATGATCGCTGTTATTGAAAGAATTCCAAATTTTGCCGTTTGCTCAAAGGAGTGTTTAAAGTCACAGCTGTTCATGAAGAAGCAGGCCCAGAACCTTTACCCTTAAATCTTACTACTTACTGCAGTTTAAGAGTCGATTTAAGACCTTAAGACTATTTAGTGGCAAATTTAAAATTACCTTCACAACAGCTAAAACGGAAGAAAATGATTATTAAGTGTTCGAGAAATACTGACTTGCAAGGTTTTTTTTGTGATTTTGCGGATTGATTTTAACGTTGGCTTTGGATACTCTTTTAAGGGGGTTCTCAAACTTTTTGACTGGGGGCCAATTTAGGGAGCCACCGTGTCATTTCAGAGCAGTGTAAATTGGTAATTATCTCTTTATTTTTTAATGATAAGTGAGGTGATGTTTCTTTCACGCTGGGTGTATGTGTGAAAGTATATTTCCTTGTTTTACCCACGGGCCATGCTTTTAGAAGCCTGGTACTATTGGAGTGAAAATATGATTTATGACCACTTGAAGTCAAACAATGTCTCATGAAAGGAAAGGCAAAATTCCTTTAAGTCCCTCATGCGTGCCATTTAAATACATTTCCTGCACGAGGCTCATTGTGCTGCATCCCTCCAACAAGGCTCGCTTTACTAAACTATAAACCATCTGAAATTTCCCTCTGGGATCAATGCAGCATTTCTGATTCTGATGTGTGAAGGGGTTAGAAACGCAGTGGGGGGAGTGAAACTGCTCATGACTCACCCTGTGTGTCCCAGATACGTGGCGTGATGCAGCGGCCCCCTCCCTCTTGCGTCTCTTTGGTTGACATCAGCGGCGTTCTGGAGCAGAAACTCACAGGCGATCAATGAACCCTAAAATAAAGCGGAAGTGAAAGGATATTTATATTGGTGTAAGTCGTAATCAGTATTTTCTATCTAATGAAAGGCCGATGCGAGAAGTTTCTCACCCCGATCACAGCCTGTATGAGTGGCGTCTTTCCTTCATCTTCCTCGTTTACTAAATTGACATCAGCCCCGTGAGCTAGTGCTTCAGCCATGATGGGAAGGTTGCGAGCTTTTGAGGCTTTCAGGAGCAGCGCTCCAGGATGCAGATCCCTCGTGTCCTCCGGGTCTGACATCTCCGGCTCGGCCTCCAGCTCAGCCTCGCCGCTCGAGTCCTCGGATACCTCGCACTCTGAGGACAGTGCGACAAAACTGAGCAATAGCATACATGAAACATAGAAACAGTCCCTTAGAGTAATTCCTCCAGCGGACTTACCCTCCTCTGTGACGCTGTCCACCACTGAGCCAAACACCAGGATGTCGGTGCTTCCGTCTGTGCTGCCTCCCAACCCGCTGTCGCTGCTCAGGCCTGCCGGACCGGGAGGCGCCACAACATGGACACATTAGTCACAGCCGCCTCTTTCAGGCTGATTAGTGTCATTTTAAAGGCACATGCAAGGCTGAACGCACAACCCAAGCTCTGTATTGGCATGCTTTACAATGCGTCTGGGCCTATGGTTAAGAAGCTGTCAGACTAGCGATTTGCTTACTTCGAGGCCCAGATCCCGTATCGAAGTAGGAGAAGAGGGAGTCCAGCTCATCGGGACAGAACAGAGATTCTCGTCTGAACTTAGCAGCTGCTGTGAGACAAACAGAGAGAGAGCTTTGATATTGGTCCGTTCCAGATATTAGTGTTTTATTATTTTCATCGCATATGAGACTTTTGAGGCCTGACGCTCCAGTGCCTCCAGTCATCACCTGATGTACCTGAGGAGAGGGTGGAGGGGGAGGTGTTTCCAGGCTCCTGTCGGTATCGCCGCCGTGTTTTGGGGACCGTGGTAGCGCTGTTGTGTCTCCGACACTTCTTCACGCTCCACCGCCGCTCTGACTTCCTCTCTCCATTGATGAGTATCTCTGTGGAGCCCAGCTTCTTTAGGAACTTCTTCTCTACATATTTTGCCTTAATCCAGGCCTCTTTTTCCTGCCTGAACAGAACAATACCGCAACACGATGTTTGAAAAGTCACACATTTTATGTATCCGATTGGCTGAGCTTTATTAGTTCTCACCTCGAGCTGGACGGTAATGGTTTCTTCAGACCTTTTTCTTGGCATGAGCCCTCATAGATGTGGTTGATGACGCTGTTTCCGAGCTCACACATCAACTGTGAGGAAATATGATGATAGTGGAATGTGAAACTGAACTTAAAGCAATAGTTTAATATTTTAGGAAATATCAGTCTTTTCTGCTTCCTTGCAGGGTTAGCGGAGGAGACCCAGATCACTCTCATGTCTGCTTACACAATACAAAGTTGGAGCTAAAATGCTGCAAGCTTACCACAAAAACTATAAAGGGAAACTGCTATTTCCACCTAACAGCTCATTAACTAACAAAACAAAGCAAAGAAGCTACAAATTGTAGTTTTTAAAGGGGTTTATCTATTTATTGGACTATTTCTTGGTGAGGAGCAATGCTAATTTTAGCACATGGTGTAAATTTGTTCCTTCAAAGAACAGCAAATAAATAAGCTAACTTAATTGAAGATGTCATTTGTCAAAATGTGGTCATCTCAGGCACACAGCTCAGGCTACGGGCTGCAAAAGCCCCACCCATTTGTTATTTAGATCTTCTGTTTGGTAGCCAATGAGAATAGAGATGGCGTAAAAGAGAGTGAAATGAACAGATTGTTTCAGACAGTATCAGACGAATAAGGATTATTTTGAGCTATGAATGGGTGAGTGTGTCCAAACTTTTGACTATCATCAGCGTATTCCAGTAATGCATTAACAACTGCCCCATGGCTCATTAGCTGAGGCTAACGGTACCTTTAATAATTCTGGTTCCCACGAGTCCAGCGTGAGTGAGCGCACCTTCGAGCAGTGAACTCCAAGACTCCTGCAACAGAAACGTAAACGAGTCCTCACAGTTTATATTATTTATTCGTAGCAAAAATTAAAGTATTTAACTTTGTTTTAACTGTAATAGAGCCGATTGAGTCCAACTCAAGAAAACAAAAAGCAGTTCTAGTATTCTTCTAATATGAAAAGATGCACCATGGCATTGTGCGGTGACCTGATTCGAAGCCCGGGCTCCTAATGTCATGCAAATCACTGTCTGGTATCCAGGCAACTGTTGCACGTTAGAAAAAAACTGCACTGAGCCACAAGAGGCCACGTCTGATCTCACAGTGAGAAGACGAGTCCAAAGAAGGAGCATGAATATTCAACAGGTGGGCGCACACACGGAGGGATGGGATTTGAGATTACATAAGCAGTGAAAATCGCGGCTTCAAAACAAACACAGAACTTCCGACGGCTGAAAACGAGCCTCAGTGACGCCACAGTGTGATGTAAGAAAACAAGCGCAAAGGAGGTGTTTATCTGCAAACATGGTACCTCCATTCAGCCGCGTTACATCATATCCAGCTCTGAATTCAGCTATTCAGTGGCTCCTTCACTCAATGAAAAACTCCCAATCAAAGCCCGACTGATCCAATGAGTGGTGTACTGCACTTTAATCCGTCAGCAGCGTGTGTGGCAGAACGTGCTCTCCCAACTTTAGCACCACAAAGTAGCAGACGGCGGGCGCCTCTTCCTGTCCTCAGAGCCAGCAGCCGCCGCTCAGCACGAGGCGCTCAGATCCTTTACGTCCGCTCTACAGATGCTTCTCGTGCATCATTGTGCAGTTTGACACTGTAAGGCTGTTTTCAAACTCATCTTCTGCTGGGGGCTAAATAAATGGGGGGGTATATGACCTCCCCTTTAATGCAACATTGCTAGACCCCCTGAAACTTTAAACAAGTCACTACATAAAAAAAAGAGTACCACCTAGCAGGGCAAAAAATTCCCATTGAACTGTATTAAACCTGTTTGCTGTCACATGAAAAAGAAAGATTTAATAATTATTCAACCTTGAGCTCCAGCATAATGTCTTGATATGGAGAATAATCAAATTAATCTTTAATCGGAATAATCTTTGTCTAAATTGTGCTTGAGCCGCACACTGTAGTTCAGCAGATGCCTTTTTGGATCTAAGAGCAGATGGTTTTTGGTACCTGTGGATGCCAGAGCACTCGATGCACAGCAGGATGCCCAGGTTGATTGAGGCCCAGCGGGGGTCGGCCTGACCACAGTCGCAGCACTGCTCGTTCCCCGGCAGACACTGGATGCGCTGCAGGATGGTCTCACCTCGGGCACTGCGCTCCCGCGGCTCGCTGGCTGAATCGATGCTGCTGGTGGACGGAGAGGCCGTTCTGTCCAGATGCTGAATGTAAACACAAATCTGATCAGACACATTTTATATACTGATCACAAAGCATCTACAGGTGTCAGATAAATTATAGTGGAATAAAAAGTATCATATTTGAAAGAAAAGGGACATAGCAGGAGGAAAAAAATATCTCAAATATGCTATAAGCATGTTTTTCCTATGAAATATGACTCGCCTCTATGTAGTTTGTGTCTGGGCTCTCTCTGTAGGCTGAAGCAATGCTAGCTTGAACCGCCTGAATCCATGCTTGTCTTAACTTCTCAGACTCAGCCTGAAGCATACAGCTCCTGAAAGACAATCACAATTATGGCTCAAAATAAAAGATTGTTGCAGTATATTTATATTTACCTAAAGCACAGATTAAAAAAGAAGACAGTAAAATGAGCCAGCTACTCTGGGACACTGTGCTTGGGCACAGACTGAGTTAAACGCTGATATACTGAAGCTTGTTTTCCGCTGCTGAGGGAAAAATGGTGTCTCTAAATCCAAGTTTTGGGTTAATAGCTTGAAATTTGAACTTAACTCAAAATTACACTTTGGGCATCTTGAAACTAAGTCAGATTTTTAAGATACTTAAGTCAAAACTTTACCCAGCTCAAAAAAATTTCATCTTATCAGAAGTAAGTTGAAACTTAATAACTCAAATTTTCTTTATTAACATGAAAGTAGAATATTGAATAAATAATATTAAGTCATGTTTTACTTATTATGTATAGAAGCTTGTTTCTGCCACTGAAAAAGAAATTTCCACGCAGACGTAAGCCAAAAATTTAAGTTATCTCAAAAGTTCGAGTTACTGAGTATCCTGAATTTGAGTTTCTTCTGAGTACATTTTGAAATATTAACCTGAAATTGTGACTTCTGGATGGCAAAACAAAACCCCCAAAATATTTCAATGTTGAAAACAAGCTTTCAAAATTCTGACAGAGGTATTGGTTTTCAGGAGTTATCTTTTTTCCAGCTTTAAGATTCTCACATAGATTCTCGCTAAACTGAAGCAACTTCTGATCAAATCCAAATATGGTGACTTCTGGCTCTAAAACCACCACCACCACCAACAACAACAACAACAACATGGTGGCAGCTAAAACACCACGTTGCAGAAACCAATGGGTCGCTTGGCTACATCCATTGTTTATAAACAGTCTATGATTGTCACTAGACAAATGCAGATGAGGCTGATTGGAAATGCACTTTGACCTGGTCACGGTTCAGCCTGGACCACAGGGATTGGACATTTTTATTATCATGGCATTGTGCCTTACTTGGAGGGGGAGACAACCTCAAAGCAGAACCTCCTCTCGATGTCCTCGCATGGTTTAACAGAGCACAGACGGAGGTCTTCCACCACCACCGTCAAAGAATCCTGCCAACACAAAAATACTTTGTCATTATCAACACAGAAAACACCGGTTTTCCTCCCAGATTATACAATTTTCCTGACCAGCTGTTGGCTTCCCCTGAGGGTGAAATCTGAGAGGTTAAATACTGAGACTGACAGCTTTGAGGTTTTTTCTATGACCTGCTTGATGCTGGGGTGTCTAATAAAACACACACACACACAACACTCCAGCTCCACTTGGACCTCTCAGAGGCCACATTAGCCCCAGGGAAAGCTGACATCTTGAGACAGATATGTGGACTTGCCTTAAGCTTCTTCTGATAGACCAGCTGACTGTTTTGGATGGAGAACCACCGTCTAGACAGAGGGAGGGAAATAAAACATATTTTAAAACCTTCAGATGCTAAGGGTACGCATCCCATCATCACAACTGTATTAAACTACTTTTACTCTTTATTATTATTCTAAAGTTTCTAAAGTAGGTCACCGCCTTCATTTTTCAGCTTATATTTATTTACCTCTCTGCAACCTGGAACCCTTAAAAAAATACTGATTTACTCTCTAGTAACTCTAGTTTGCAGTGCTCTCATCAGTATATTTATAACTATCACTGGATTATTTAAATACTGAAGAAAACTGAAATATGATTTCCAATCAAGTCTTGGAGTCATAATGTATAACGATTTTTGCCTTTTGAAGCATATTCGTAGGCGTGTGTGTGCAGTCTGAGTTAATGGAGATCCTCAGAAACTGGAAGCCAGTAAAAACATGGGTACGATGTGTGTGTGCAGTGATCACTGGGCTAAAAAAACCTCCTGTTTGATTATGATAGTCTAAGCCTTGAGAGAAAGGAGGACCTTGAGATAAGGTTAAAGGCTCTGATCCCAGTGAGTGAACCTTCCAGCTTCAATTTCCTCTAACATATTCATCCCTCTATATAAATAAAATCATAAACCCCTCTTTTAACAGCTCCTCCCTCTCTGAATGTGTCTTTTGCTTAGGAGACGGCTGCAGCAGAGAAGAGCGAGCCCCCAGCAGTCACGGTGATGTATTGACGTCACAGTCTGCATGACCGATGCATTATGTATAACAAGAACTGGAACTGGTCTCCTGATCCTAATATTGAGGAGCTGGTTACATGCTGTGAAAAAAATCCCTGCAGGGATTAATAAAGGATAACTTAATACATTTACTGACAAATGTATATTTTGTCATTCCTTCTGCTTCAGGTTCTGCATTAAGAACCAGGGTTACGCTGGCTAGATCCCTTTGAAAATGAGAGGTTACATCTTGAAAGGTTTATCCGGATAAAATAAATGTATATAACATTAAAAGGGAATTTCTGTGGTTACCTGTTCCACGTCTTAAAGGCATTGCTGGCCCTCTTGAACAAGTAGCCCTCCATCACCACACCATTAGGAGCGTCCACATTAAACTCCACCTTTGAGTCGTCATAGGAAAAGTCCTGAAGGAGAAGAGGGACGAAATAAATCCCGGTTGTCACAGACAGACGCCAGAGGCCTCTTTACTGTTGGCATGACGTCGTTTGAACCTGTTAATGACCAAATGCTGCGACCGAGGTGTTGCTCAAATACCAGCAGGTCTGATACGCAGTGTACTGTAAATACTGTATATAAACCATCTGAATAATCATAACTGGTGTGATGATGTGGAAATGGTCACGTGTGACGCTGCGTGCCGCCCTCCTGTGTGGCACATTGGGAACAGATGTGACTGTGATGCGGATTATTACATAAACAAAGTGATTCATGTGAAATTAGCCTCCAGCCTTTTTCTTGACTGCCTTTCCTGCTGGCCAACAGAAAGCAGCAAGCAGGTACTCAAGGCTGAAAGCCAAGTCAATGCCCTGAAGGGTTTGAGGAAGGAATTATTTAAACTTAAGTGTTTCGGTAACCTACATTTTTAGAAGTAATTTAACATGCAGCAGGACAGAATATTAACTTGTCCAGTATTAAATTTCAGCTTTGCACGCATGCATGCAGACCGAGGCGTCCCTGCAGAGTGAACTTTAAAGCTGTTTCTTGTTAAAATGTAAGGAAAACACGAGCATTTCTACTGGAGCAAACGTTCAACCTTCTGTTTCATAAAAACAGGGGATGTGCACACCATTAACTTCTTCCTGTTTGCTTAAATAATAGAACAACTTGCTACATTGCACGTCACCATTTTGAATATATACATATGAAGGGGGGAAAAAAGGATGAATTCCAGCACAGAGAGACAGGGCCCTTTCCACAGTTTCCACTTAAACAGTGTCACACACACACCCTGTGTTTGCAAAGTACAGGAGACTGTAAATGGCAGCCTGTGCACCAAACCACTGTGAGATACAAGTGGTTTCTCAAATGCAAACATAGTTTAAATAAGAACCTAAGTGGAAAAGTGTGTGAAAACACAACTTTTGTACCACTGCCAAACCGTTTGGAAAGCCAAGCCAACTTTATTTATATAGCACACTTTGCAAGTGCTTAACATTAAAAATACAATAGAATACATGATTAATAAACATAATTAAAGGACTGTATATGAGGAGGAGTCTATCTTTTAAAACTTACAAATGTATTGCTTTCCATATTTAAGCAAACAGCTTTCACAGCACTGAATATTATCCAGCATTACTTAGTTACTTAGTTACATTACATTTACAGTGATGCACTGAGGAGGATAAAACTGTCTCCCACGGAGAAAAAGGGATCTAGACCTCCTTAACTCCCCAGTTACTTCCACCCATAGTTACATTGTCATGACAACACAATTTCGGGGGAGAGGGGGCAGTGGCACCCCGGCACCCCCCTTTTAGAACTGCACAGAGGCAATGCTTCAGGCACTGAAATCACAAAGCCACAGTTTGCTGCAACCAGTTAACCCAAATCTCGGCCAGCATCGTATTAGTAGCTAATTTTCAATATGAAAAAGGGCACTCAGAGAGCTCCTCCTCCACCACGGCTAATGCAATGCTAAACTCAGTAGGTCCTTCCTTTGCACGTGCTCCACCTCTTCTGCAAGTTTAATGAAATTCCGTCAGGTAGGTTTTTTACAATGAAAACATTCCCTTTATCGTGAACAACTTGATTAGTGGAAGAATGAAAAAAAACAACACATGACAAACAAAAATGAGAGAGCAAAAAAACCAAACACAAAACTTGCAACCAGATGGGCGATGCAAAGTTCCCGTGCAACCGCCATGAGTTGAATCTTTTTCTACATGACTGCATTTTCCTGTGCACGTGTGCCACTGTGCATTCATTTTAACATCAATGCACTCAGCACATTAGTTATTGAGCATTATTGGCGGGCCACAGTGTCTCTATTAAACTCCCAGAGACAGCAGTGTTCCACAATCAAAAAGCAGGAGATAAAGGGAGACAGGGAGAGGACATTGTAGCACAGTTTTTGCCATACAAAAAATGTACAAAGGCAAGAATAAATTTGAAAAATTATGATACGTAAACACAAATGCAGTTAATAATGTAAATGCACACACCAAACTGTGGTCCCACCGGCAAAAGATCTTCATTTTCAAATGCTTTGTATGTTCCAACAACATTAAAACGCACAAAAAAAAAGAAAAGCTTGTAAATCGGCTCCTGAAAAAGTGGATTCCTCAAAGTAAAAGCATGTCTGTCTTCGTGCTGCAGCTTCCACAACTCTCACGCTCTGTGCTGCTGCAGTCTGGTGAGTAATTCCAGCACTGACATGTGTGCCCTCCGCTCCAGCCACCTGCCTGCCGCCCTGTGAGCCTTCGGATTACGGCTAATTACCATACAGCTGCCAATATATCTCTGGAAGCAGGGAGCTTTGGAGGAACTGTGCCCTTTGCTATGCCGTCCTGTAGCTGCTCTTGACCAGCCAAAAAAAAACTCCCTAAACACACCTCCCTTACTGAAGAGGACCCACTGGGAGTCCAACTGGCAGGCAGCCAAGACCACCAAACAAATACTACAACTGAAGGCTTGATTTCCTGGTGAGACTGACAGCGGCGCTGCCCGCTTCAATCCCTGCAATGCAACTGATAAAATCTGAACTCAAGCTGGCACAGCTTACCTGCACATCAACACAAGAGGAAACACTGAACAAGCTGTGCACTCTGCAAGCACTAAAACCCACAACAAAGATCATTTATTTTTAATGACGCTACGTCACAGAGACGAAAGGGGGAAAAAAAGCTACCAGCAGTGAATTACTGAACAAGCAGGAGACCTCAAAATATTACGAGCAAATAAGTGATGTGCCGTGGAGCAGCAGGCAGGAACAGAGCAGGTGGGAACAGCGGCCGATGCAGACAAAAGTGTCCTGACACTTCATCCACCTGCTGCTGCCGTACGCAGGTTGGTAACACACCAAACGGTGAGCCCCGTTGGCTGCAGTGATTACACTCACATCACTCCTTCGGTCCTCATCATTACTGCAGCGTGACAGCTTTCATACCTGCCAGGCAGCTGCTCAGCCCCGTCCAAGTAATCCTCCACCAACCTGCTCCACTTTTAACACGAGGTTCCTGAACATCGTTTGAAATACTAACTCACCAGATCCTGTAACTGATCCTGTAACTAAACAGTAAACTGTGCAGACTTGGGTTAATGTTTAAATTACAAGATGAGATTTAACAGCAGTCCTCATGTTACTCAAATCCGCGAGTGCGCTATAGGAAAACCTTCCTCTGGAAATGTTTGGAGACTTGTCTAATGAGGTAGCTGGTGGCTGCACAGGTGACTGAAATGCCAAAATAAAGAACAGTACGCAGAGCTTGAACAGGACTCGTCCATTAAACCTGCAGTTAAAAATGAATGGCTCTGGCATTTAGATGGTTGCGCTGTGCATTGTGTACCCAGACAGAACCCTTTAAGTCCCTTTCTGCTCCCCTGGTTGCCCCTGTGCCCCCATGTAAGTTTGCACAAAGCTTATTGAACATGTGATGGAGAAAAAGAAAGAGAAAATGACAAAGTAGGCCAACACTGATCTAAAAGCAGCCGACAGCAAAGAGGGCTGAACATATTACAGCTGGGTGCATCTAATATTTCAAATCTCTCTTTTCATATCTAAGCGTCAGGGAAACTAGCCATTAATTATAAGGCATATAAAGTAAAATAACAGAGTAAAACACTTAAACAAGTAAAAATAGAGAAGCTGACTGACTTATTTTGATGCAGGAAAAGCACATTCTGTGGTAAAGAGTTCGGCCGGTCTCTATTTTAGGACACCACCATGATCTCTTTGCAGAGGCTGATGTAAGAGGCAGGTTCTATATAGGCCATTCAAGCTAAGTTCAGTGTTGCTAATTGTTTTGTATAAATGATTCAGGATGCACTTCAGCTTGCCCTCAAGGCTTCAGGAGTCCAACTACAGCTGCAGAGAACTTCAAAGACTAACTGCTAACACTGTGGGCTATGCTGCAGCCACCTCCTCACACGCTAGCGCAAAGAGGTGCTTCGAGTAGGAAACGGCGGCGTACTCACCTGCATGAGGGTCTGGGAGGAAACCGGTGGCATTGGGAACACACACGGAGAAAAAAGAGAGGAGAGCATTAGCACCACCACCAGCAGACTGCTTAAAATGAGGATAATAAGCTAATCTTTCAGGTTCGGTGCACCTCTGATTATCCTCCTCACTGGATTTCCATCACTTCAGGAGCACGAAACGTCATAAGAAAATGTTTTCAGTCAGCGTGGCTTCAGCTGGTTTGATTACCATTACAGAGCCCGTGGTGATAGACACCAAACTTCATAAAACAGCCAACAGATCAATAACTGGCCCCAGCCGTTCCCTGCGAGTCTATCCTCAGCACAGACCACAACGCTCGGAGGCTGACCAGAGCTGACTGACAGATGGTCACTGATCCTGGGGCACAGAAGAGCCAGACCTCTGCTGAAAATAAGGCTTTCTAAATTATTAAACGCGGAGATGCCAGAAAGGGAGTGCTCCCTGGATTTATGGATTCTCTTTTTTGGAACAACAGGAAACCCAATGTATTAATACTGCCAATTTTAAGCAATAAAGAAGATATGTTATACTCTACTTACCCCAAAAGTTGGGAAATTATTGTTTCATAGCAACCAAAACCAAAACACACAATGCAAAATATCTTAAGTAAAAAAAAAAAAAAAAAAAAAAAAAAAAAAAAAAATATATAAAAAAAAAAAATATATATATATATATATATATATATATATATATATATATATATATATATATATATACATATATATATATATATATA
>VUQK01020784.1:0-11998 GCA_015106715.1 Bujurquina vittata
AAAAACATTGAATTCTCCTAATTAAAAAATATGGGGGGAAAATTCCTTTTTGGCCAAAAAAAAAAAAAAAAAGAAGATGATCTGATTTCCAAAGTGTTGACGAGCTAGTTATTGTTCCTACCTTCACCAGACACTTTGTTAGCCTGTTCAACCAACTGGTAATGCAAATATCTATTCAGCCAATTACATGGCAGCAACTCAACCCATTTAGGGATGTAGATATGGTCAAGATGAAAAGGCGATTTTAATTGACTTTTAATGCGGCATGGTTGTTGGTGCCAGACGTGGTGGTCTGGGTGTTTCAGAAACTGCTGATCCACTGGGATTTTCCCACACAATCATTTCTAGGGTTTACAGAGAATGGTGAAAATATCCAGTGAGCAGCAAAAATGCATTGTTGATGTCAGAAAAACATTTGAGCTGATAGGAAGGCAACAGTTAACTCTGTGCATCTCTGAATGCACAAGTTCAAGTTGAACTTTGAAGCAGATGGGATACAGCAGCAGAAGACCACGCTGGGGAGCACTCCTGTCAGCTAAGAACAGGGAACCCAGGCTATAATTCACATATATATATATTTGCATCATGGGTGTGCAGCCGACAAATCTGCAGCAACTGTGTGATTCTATCATGTCAATATGGACCAAAATCTCTGAGGAATGTTTACAGCACCTTGTTGAATTTACGCTTTGAAGAATTAAAGCGGTTCTGAAGGCAAAATGGGTTCCAACCCAAAAAAGCATTAGGAAATTATAGTGTATTAAATAAAAAATGTGCATTTACCTTTTATAAAAAAAAGCCACATTTATCATTTGTTCATTTGCACGGAACACAGCTGTCTTAAATTTGTTCATTAGGACTTTTGTTTGTTTTGGTCGATACTGGATTTGTGTGTCATTTGTTTGAGTGCACAGTTTAAGAACAGATTTGTGAGTACACACTGTTTGTGAATGAAGACCAATATTTTTCTTGACTGTTGGGTGGTAAAATGAGCAGCTGAGCTGTTATGAAAACAGCTTCATTGTAATTATGTTGAATTATTTGTCGACAAAATACATGAAGAAATAGCACCAGGAGCTCTAATGTTGTGAAAAGTATTCACAAATATACACATATGTACATAAGTCATATATATATATATATATATATATATTCGTCATTTTAGCTAAAATGCTGTTCTTTTCTAATTTTCATTTAATGTGTTTCATGTTCTTTGGACAAAATATACAGCTAGACAGTAGAGACATTTTTTAGCCTGAGCCTGTAAAAGACATCAATCTCTGGTCTTTAATAGATTATTTATCAGTTTTATCAGTCCAAGATTATGCCTGAGAGAGCGCGAATATAAATATATCACCATCCTCACAGTTCTTCCTCACTAAGACAAGAGGAAGAGATGTTGGCAATGAAAGCATTTTTGAAAGAGATCATATCTATTCTTAGTTTCATTTTTATCCTCACTCTGATGCTCACAGAGAGTGAGAGGATCATTTGGGGAGATAAATAAACCCTTTAAACTGTATGTAGAATACATAACTACAAATCCAGTACATACAGTATGCAGATTACACATACATATTTCTTACTGTACCTTATATGTCTGGCACAGCTTTGTTCCTGGTGGATAACTTCCACGAGGTTTACCTGTGGCAGGGCTGGTGGCCTCAGGACAGTGAGAGGACTGGCTCTGCTCATATCCGCTGGGATGCAGACAGGAAGAGTGCGATGGAGACTGTGCTACAGTACTGCAAACGTGAGGAAAACCACAGTTTCTCTGTAAAACGTGCTTACTAAACAACCCTCTGGCACTATGTATTATGTTCCCATTGTCATTTTGCATGTGTGAAAATGTCGTATCACTGGGTTCATGAAAACTGGAGGATTAAAACAATTAGAATGTAAAATTGCACTTTTCCTGTAATGAAACCTTATAAAATTAAATGGCATTGTTTGCAATTAATTCTCTTAAACTCAGGTCATAAATATCCTGCTGATTTTCTCCTGCAGAGAAGAATGAGAAGAAGCCTCAGAAGTCATACCTGATCCATGCCGGTCTGGAGCCGCTCACCTTCACCAACATGTTTCCCAGCTGGGAGCACAGAGAGGACGTGGCTGAGATCACAGAGAAAGTGAGCAATATACATGGGTTATATTGTGGAGTGTTAATATAATAATGATATCAGTGAGGTTATAGCACTGGTATTTTTACCCTTGGACTGCACTGGGGTGGCTTTCAATGGTTCATGTTCAAAGCAAGTCATATTTGTTTTGTACTGGGCCTTGGTGCAGCCTCTCAGTCCAGTTTCATGTTTCCTTGCACACTTATACAAAGCGGTTCCAAACACTATTACAAAGGAGTCTGTAATGCATGCTTTGTTGTGGCTGCAGGAGGCGGAAGTGTGTAATCAGATCATCCTGGTGGAGGACGTGTTGGCCCGGCTCTGTCAGAACACTTTCCCTCTGGCTCAGCTGCAGGCCCGGCCACTGCCAGAGGGAGTCGACCCTCTCCGCCTGGAGATCTACCTGTCTGACCAGGACTTTGAGGTCAGTAAAGTAACAAAACTACTTTACTTTGGTTTTAAGTTTTTGTTGGCAGTGTTTTAGCCACTGTTAAAAATAATTCTGTTTTTTCCTTTACCAGATTTTTTATAGCTTTCAGATCTTACTGAAAAGCTAAATCAGTTGAAATCAAATTTGTCACATGACTTACCCGTGACTTCACTCTTTGTATTGCTTATCTTGAATTATATGAAAGTAGAAGTGTAATACCTATGCTAACAACTTTTTGACTGGAGGACAGAGACTTTTAGCTCAAGTTAAAGTTTCAGTCAGCGATCTTTCATTGCTATCTTTGAAAGGGGAAAAATGAAACTAAGCAAACAAAGGAAAAAGTTGCATGACTCTATAAAAAGCAAAAATGCTGTTTGTTTTTTTCCCCCCTGGAGGTTTCTTGATATGTTACATGTGTGCTTTTGCAATTTCATCATTAGCCACAGACTTCTTTGTCAAACTGACAAACTTTCATGTTGAGGATGCTCAGTGTTCCTAAGAGCTAGATTTTGGCCTATAACATGGAGGCCAAACATCATTCTTCAATGAAAGAGTCGTGGTGCTGCATGAGGTTATAGTTGTGACCTTTTTTTTTACATTCATTTGGTTGTGCACCATGAAAATTAATCTCCATCCCCAGAATCAGATTGGCAATGCAGAGTTGTAGTGTAATGTTCCAAGGCCTCTGTGGGAGGACAGTCAGTGCAAAAAGCGTGTGAGCCCACTCACAGCCCATTGAAAAAATGTTTTCTGGCATCACAATCCTCACTCACCAACTAGCCCAATTGTCAGTTTTACCTCTTTTGCAACTTTGTCCTTTTCCAACATTTTGACATAATGAAGCAGACCAGCACACAATGCAGACACACATGTGAGTGGACAGATTGAGGCCTCCAGGAAGCAATGAAAAAAACAGTAGCCATGTTGGATATGGTGCGCAGGTGCATGAACAGATGATCCTGAAGGAGAGGTCAGGCAAAGTTAGATCAGGTTATTATTATTTTTTCTGTCAGTCGTCACATTGAGGTGAACTTTGAAGCAAAAATAGCCTGCATGATCCACATCGTTGATTTGAGCAGTTATTAAATGAGGACAACAAGAAGTGGAAGTGGAAAACCAGTATAATGAATCCTTAGTCATTAAAATTCATCTAACTCTCCCTTTACAGACCAGTTTGTAGGTGGCTTCAGGTAAGAGATGCTCGTGTGATTCGTTCGCACTGGAGACCTGTCCTTCTTGCAACGCACGTCAGCACTGTGTTTTTCTTCTTTATACTGAGAATAAATATCACTCCTGTCTCCTAAGTGTGGTGCTGGTCGAGGAGGAAAGGTTGAGCTTGGCTGCACAATTATGTCTGAAAAGATCACTCAGAAACACCATTACACTGTTAGACAATCCTTTATATAAGCTGCAGTCACAAAGGACTTAGCACTTCAACTCCTTCACATAGTAGAAAACTAATATAAAATGACGCATGATCCAAATTTAGCTTCCATCTCTGCAGGGAGAAAAGATGAAAAGTTACAGCTGACCACTTGAATCAATCAGAGAATTCAGTTTTAGTTGCTATAAGTTGTGTGTGTTACACCAACTTATTTTTTGACCTTTTTTTGTACTATAATGTGATTTGCAGCTTTTGTGTCTTTTTTGTTATTAATTAAATACTAAATTGATTTTACTGCTACAGTTTATTTACATGCAGGTCCTTAAAAGTCTTGCAGACTTTGCCAAAATGGTTAACCATAACTGTAGACTGATGAGACCTATTAGCTAACTTTAACTCATATGTAAACATCTTAAAAACATAAAAATTCTTAGACCCACATAATAATGGTAAAAACTCTGAAGATGTTTGTGTGGGTTTTCTCCAGGTACTTTAGTTTCCTCCCACAGTCCAAAGACATGCAGTTAATGGGGTTAGGTTAATTGGTGATTCTAAATTGCCCACAGATGTGAATGTTGTCTGTGACAGGCTGGTGACCTGTCCAGGGTGTACCCTGCTTCTCGCCCTATGTCAGCTGGGATAGGCTGTTTTATTTGTGCAGCAGCAATTTTTCTCTTCGACCACATCGCACTCCTTCCACACTTCTCTGCTCTTGCAGCTTTTCTCTTCCCACACACATACAAACAACTTCTACCTTTCTTTTCAGTGCAAATAAATGGTCTTTAGTAGGGCTGCAATGATTTATCGAGTGACTCGATTATAAAAAATCCTTTATGCAAATGTTTTGCTTTGATGCATCGTTCAAACTCTGCAGCGCTCTAGTCGTTGCCATGTAAGCACAACTGTTTCACCCACATTTGCAACTAAAAATAGACCTGCAATAGAAGCGTATTTAGGAGCACTCGTGTGAATAAAACGACGTTAACATTGACATGAAGTCATAATTTCCTCAACAAAAGAATCCATAGTACAACAGCAGCACAGAAGATGCTGCTGTAATAGTTTGACGTGGAGTCTGTCTGCACACACAGCAAAGAGCAAGAAGGCGGAGCTGCTACTGAGATGGTGGGCTCAGGTGGAGTGAGAAAACATTTTCTAGTGTCCAAAACAACAGCGTTTGTTCCTGTAATCACCATTAAAATCTTTACTGTTTTTGTCTTTCAAATATTTGTTAATGTTCATTAATAAGAAAAAAGTATTTCCTATCCAATTAGTCAAACTGGAATAGTCAATAGAATACTCAATTACTAAAATGATCGATAGCTGCAGCCCTACTCTTTAGTGATTCACCATCAGCTGCATTGCAGTGTGACTCACTGTCTGTCTGTGGAGCACAAAATGGAGGCATGAAAACACCAACACTTAAGGAATTGATTTGTTTTTCCTCAATAATGGCCCGCAGTGCCCAGGATATGATTTCATGTCATTGCAAATCTATGAATCAGCAGATGTGATTGAACAAGAAAATGTAGAAAATATATTTTTTTATTTATATTGAAAAACCTGTGCACTCTGAAACATCCGACTGTGAAAGTACCAAAAAAACAAACACTCATCTATTTATCCATAAAATTATCCAATCAGATCACATCTATCATGTGGCACCAGTGCAAAGGTTTAAATCTGGATGATATGGGCCTCTAGCTTCATTTAACGTGAATGAATGATAGGGTGATTTAAGCATTTCTGAAGATGCGGAGCTTCCAGATTTTCATCATAAAGGTTCATGTCCCAGACATGTTTTATTGGATTTAGGTCAGACAAGCGTGGGGGGCCAGTCAGTGGTACTAAATCCTTCATCCTCCAGAAACATTTTAGCAGGTTATGGGATGAAGTGGAAAATGCAATTTTAATTAACGTTTCCATGCTCTACTCCACTTTGTCATTTTTGTTGCTCGCTCCGTTGCTATGAATTATGGGACACATTTTCTCCTCTCCTCTGATAAAGTATGGTCCCAGTGTTATTTTAAAGGAGGAAATACAGGAAGCATTGACGCTTCTTTCCCTGGTATTTGGAGAATTGGAATAGCTTTATGGCTGCCACGCAGATACTTCCGGTTCACTTCTCTCTGTTAGGAACCTTCTTAAGCAAAATGGACTATTGGAACAAACCCTCTAAATGAACACGATAACAGAGACAGGGGACCACTCAGAAAGTGTGAGAAACTAGAGATACAACATTACCAAGAAATATAACAGGTGCCCTGACATGCATACACTTTATTTTTCATGATTCCTGCCTTAGACTTTTATCAAATCTAACATTTTTTGGTCCTTTGACAGTCAGTGTTTCATGAAATACACCTGATAATAAAACTTTCCTGTGTCTGGACATGTAGTAAGATTCATAAATGTGTTAGTACAAAACAAATGAATCAAGATTTCTTGTAATATTATAGTTACAGTTAAATTCCCATCTCTTCTGTTTGAGGATAAATTTGAAATTCAGTGAAGATCCTGTCAGACTGCAGGTATTCTCCTCTAAAGTGTTTCTGTCTCTCCTGACTGCAGAAAGCTTTGGAAATGAAGAGAGAGGAATATGAACGTCTACCAGGGTGGAAGCAAGTGAACCTAAAGAAGGCCAAAGGACTGTTTTAATCGTGTTTTTAGCAGGAGTGGGTTCGGGAAGAGGACAAAGAGGACAGTTGAGATGGAGATGTGAGAAGAAGTCACAGACAGATGAACCTGCTTTCAGGGCTGTGTGAACAAAGCTGACATGAGGAGGATGAGACTGGAGATGCGCTCGCCTCGCTTATAGTGATGTTTTACTTCTCAACTTTGTCATTACTTAACAAAATGAAATCCAAGAGGTTTAATAGCAGGTAAAATGAAAAAAGAAAACACCTCGCTTTGGGTAATACGTGGCATTTATGTGTGTGTCAGAGCACTAAAGTCACCGCTTACGGACTCAAAGAAAAAGACTTGGATGCTTGTTGTCAGGGTGCCATGCTGTGGTTGTGTATGTGTGCGACTGTATATAATGTTTGTGTGCAATGTTCATTTGTGTAAAAGTGTGTGTAGGTGCGCTTGTGACTTTGTATCTATGTAAAAACAAGTCCCGTTGTGTCAGATGTTGTAAGGAAAGTCGACACTGCTTCTGTCCGCAGTGTCTGGATGCTGTCGGGCGTTGTGGGTAACTCACACGGCCTGACGTTGTCAAACTGCTGAAGTGACCGACTTACTGAGCGCCTGAGAGTTTCATTAGGAGAGGAAAAGCAGCTTGGTCAATCTGAATGTATAGTGCCTTGCTTTTTGTGTACAGTTTATATACAGAAATTCTAGTCTGCATTTTTAAAGACTTTCTTTGTGATATAAGACATAGTGAATTAAATCACAATAATGCTCAACTCAGAAGAGGAGTCATTTGTGTTCTTTGCCACATATGTGACAAACTCCAAGACTATCGCTATTTACTTTAGCACCATTTCACTGCACCATGTCTCCAAAATACACATTCAGTGTTTACTGGTAGAAAAAATAAAGCAGCAAATTATAGCAACCATTCCCAAACGTAAACAACATAACTCAGTTTTTCCTTTTTCATTGAGCTATTTTGATGAGCTGTTTCTTTCTAGTTTAGATGTTTTTTCCTCCACAAGTTTCTTTTTGCCAGCTGATAGCCAATAATTCCAATTTTCCCAAAGGTGGAATATATACAGATCAAGCATAACATAACCATAAATAAATAACACTGATTATCTCTTCAAGTGACACCTGCTAGTGCACGATATATTAGGGAGCAGGTGAATATTTTGACCTCAAAGTTGATGTATTAGAAGCAGGAAAAATGGGAAACTGTAAGCATTTGAGTGACTTTGATAAGGGCCAAATTGTGATGGCTAGACGACTGGGTCAGAGCATCTCCAAAACTGCAGCTCTTGTGGAGTGTTCCCTGTCTGCAGCAGTCAGTATCTATCAAAAGTGGTTGAAGGGAGGAACAGTGCCAAACCAGTGACAGGGTCATGGGCACCCAAGGCTCACTGATGCATATGGGGAGTGAAGGCGAGGTCTTGTGGTCTGATCCAACAGGCGACCTACTGTAGCTCAAATTCCCAAAAAAGTTAATGCTGGTTTCGAAACAAAGGTGTCAGAATACACAGCTTGTTGTATATGAGGGTGTATGCTCACCCCTGTCCACCACTAAAAGTGTCAGCAATGGGCATGTGAGCATCAGACCTGGACCACAGAGTAATGGAAGGTGGTGGCCTGGTCTGATGAATAACGTTTTCTTTTATATCACGTGGATCGCCAGGTGTCTGTGCATCGCTTACCTGGGGAACAGCTGGCAGTGTGACGCTTTGGGCAATGTTCTGCCGGGAAGCCTTGGGTCCTGCCATCCATGTGGATGTTACTTTGAAATCTACCCAAGCATTGTTGCAGACCACATACACCCTTTAATGGAAATGTTATTTCCTGATGGCTGTGGCCTCCTTCAGCCAGATAATGCTCCCTGCCACAAAGCAAAAATAATTCATGGAGTACAATTTTGTGAGTTTAAGATGTTGACTTGGCCTCCAAATGCCCAAGATCTCAATCCAATCGAGCCTATGTGGGATGTGCTGGACAAATAAGTCTAAGGCCAGCCCTCACAACTTATAGGATTTAAAGGATCTGTTGCTAACATCTTGGTGCAGATACCACAGCACACCCTCAGTGGTCTAGTGGTGTCCATGCCTCAGGGTCAGGGCTATTTTTGCAACAAAAGGGGGACCAACACAATATTAGGCAGGTGGTCATAACGTTATGCTTGATCAATGTAAAATAGGTCCATAAAGACATGGATGAGCGAGTTTAGTGTGGATAAACTTAACTGGCCTGCACAGAGTCCTGTATGGATGTATCTACTTTTGTTTAATTTTTTAAAGTTTATTTTATCTTATCCTTTTTTTATTTATTATTTAATATTAAATATATTTTTTCACCTCTTTTCTGGGGATGCATTTATTGATGACCACACCTTTTTTTCGGGTTTCCTTTGATGTTTACAAGTGTTGAATTGTGTAAACTAGAGAATCAAAATGTGGGTCTCAAACCATGGACATGGACTGTTTCAGCGCCCTCTGCCGGACATCGTTTATCGTTACAACAGAGCTGCGCTCAATAACAACAATGAGTCTATTTTAACTGCTCAGTAACACTCAATGACTGGTATATTTAGTATGATTTCATAAATTTATCATCCACAGATGATCCATGCTCCAAGCTCTTCCCGACGTTTTGTTCAGCCTTTTCAAAAATATTAATCATTTTATTGAATAATATATAACTTGTGGAGTACTATTATGCTGACTTGAATACTCTGCAATTACCTTTATTAATATTGAACTCCCAAACGGGAAATCTAATATCCAGTTGAACAATTTTCCGTTTACTCCTACTTCTCCAAATGAAGAGCCCCTCCTTCCATAACATACAACTGAGCTCCAAGTGTTTTTATAGGTTTGATCACCTTTTACTTCGTGTGCAATTTCACAGGTGGGCAGTCGAGGAGCTGGCATAATATCAAGACCAATGGGAGCTGGTGTTATTGCTTTTGTGCCAGGCATTAAGGCTGTAGTTTGGCTTAATGGCTACAATGCTAGTGCTGGCACACCTCTCTACTACAAGAAACAGCAGATCCTCTCACTATTAGTCTATGAATTAAGCAAGCTGAATTTGACCGAGTCAGGTGCCGTCATTGGAAAGTACATTTTTGACGGTCCCCTGGCAGAGCCAAGAACTCTGTCCTTTTTGCAGCTGCAGAGGATGACCTCCACTGGGACCGCAAGGTCTATATGGATGAGATGGCGCAGAGCCTGAAGCTGAGAACGTTGAGAGTGTGTCTTACCCTGGATCTGGACACTTGCTGGATCCACCTTATGGACCCTACTGCCCCTCTTCTCCACGAGTTTTTGGTCAAACAGGATTAACATTTATTGAACAGTCTAAAACTGAAAATATTGTAACCAGCAACGTAATGATAACAATAATAATAATGCATTAGTCTTATATAGCACTTTTTCTAGACACCCAAAGATGCTTTACAATTTCATGAACTATTCATTCACACCTCAATCATACTAATCATACTACATATGAATTTGATTGGCTGGAATACACCAACTTTTTCCTTAACACATTAAATAAAATATAAAATTATATTTTCCTTCAAAGATAACATCAGGCAAATTGAGAAGATCATTTTGGCTGATGAGACCTGGTCTGATTTTTTGGCAACATGGAAAGTGGCGTAAATCCAGCTTTTTGCACCTGCGCCTCTCACAGATGTAAAGTGAAAATGAAACAATTTCAAGGTTTGTGATCAGCGCACAGCTTCCCTTGAGTAACTTTGAATTAACTCACCCTGTCACCAGTTTTTTTTTGCTTACTGTCTCCATCTCTGGTTTGCTGTCTCTTGCCTTTAATGGGGAAAATTAAATGGTGAACAGTTAAAAGGAATCATAAAACTGAGATTAGAGTATCCAATATGAAATAGCAGTGTTATCACTGAAAAAAATGTAAAATGCGAAAATGGATTTAAAAAAAATCCTTCAGGGAACAAAAAAGGTGGATTTGTTGGCAAAATATAATTAGGACTCATATGCAGAATATTTGGGAGGACTATGGGGACAGCTGACACAGGAAGACAAAAGTATGTAGGTTTGAACAGAATGCTGGGCAGGATCCCAGTTAACAACAGGACCTACAGGATTAAAACAAAAATCCTTAGAACAGGCAAACACACAGCAGGTCTTTGTGGTTATTGTAACACACCAGAAGCTGCTGAACATGTACTGATGCACTGTAACAAATACGAGCGAGACAAGAGAAATTAGTTTAGAGAGCAATCAAAGTTTTAATTTGTTCAGGACACCAGCTCAGAAAATCTGCAGACAATTATTTGAATATCTCCGAATTACAAGATTGATGGAAGAGTGTTTTTTTTTTCGTGGTCATGTCTTCAACACACTCCAGTCCAGTAGGTGTCGGTAATGCACCTGTAAGTTGGTTTGCCCGCTATTAAAGTCTGAAGAAGACAAAGACCGATCTGTATGACGGTGACGGCAGCCGCAGCTGGACTTTGCCAAGTTTGGATCCGCTTTTCATGGTGAGATTAGTTTGTTTGTTTGTTTTTAATGCAGCTACGCATGTTTAAAAAAAAAGTAAGTTTGAAGAGAAATACTGATCCATGTTCATTAGGAACATCGTTAAAAAGTGCAAAACACGCAAATGTTGTTAAATAAATACCTTTGTCGCAGCTCGCATGGAGATCTCCGTGCAGCATTCTGATTGCACCAAATCAAAAATCGGAATTCTTTTCGCTTATTAAAAATCAATTTCTTTTGCACATTTCTGTCATGCGTAGTAAGCCAAGTTTTCCAGTGTGAGTTTTCTTTTTTTCTTACTTAAACCAGGCAGCCAGATTCAGCCAGAAACACCTATGCGTTGTCTTTTGAAAATGACATTTATTTTAGAGTGTAGTTGAACAAACACTTTGTTCATGGTTATTACACAAGTACAGCCTGAGTGCTGTTTGCTTGACCATAAGGTCGCTCGATTATGGAAAGAATCAAATCACGAGTATTTTGGTCAACATTGAAATCATGAATATTTTACATGTTTACTCAGTGACTTTGTAAGCACACTGCATTTACTGCACTTAAAGAACAGTGAATAGTGTGAAATCTAGTGCATATCTTCAATCTCTTGAAAATAAATACTAAATCATAAAATATAAAAAAATTGATAACTAAATGTCAGTATAAATAAATTATAAATTAAACACCATAAATGGATAGTGAGAAAGGTAATGCCAGTTATCACGACTAATAATACTGAGAAGAAATAGGACTGAACATTTTAGTGCCACTACATGCTGACAGATCTTGTACATGTATTCAGAAGGATATATATATATATATATATATATATATATATATATATATATATATATATATATAGAGAGAGAGAGAGAGAGAGAGAGAGATACTCTTAATAAAAATAATACAAAATCACAAAAGAGTG
>VUQK01020784.1:12018-26755 GCA_015106715.1 Bujurquina vittata
GTATATATATTCAGAAAGATTTATATATATATATATATATATATATATATATATATTACTGGACTCTGATAGAGAAGCTTGGCATGATACAGAGTTCAAAATAGTTCTTATCTTATACCGGCCCTTGGTGCAGTTCTGGGCTTTTGTCTGAACCAAGTCGACCTCTCAAACACAAGGTTGCCAAAGCTGTGTAAATGAGATGACCATATTAAGCATAGCCACACTCAGATCCAAGAAAAGACTGTCAGTGGTGAGAAAATTATACTTTAGAAAATTATTTTTGCCATTCAAGGAATAATAAGGAAACTAGAATGTAGGTCGAAAGGTGACCTTACATTGTGTTTTCACCAGCCACCTGTCAGTGGTGACATAACCTTTGAATGCAGAAAAAACACCAAGTGTACCGTTTTCTTTTTGCTTGCTGCTTTTCCTCTACATGGACATTAAATTTGTGGAGTTTTGCTATTGAAATTCCAATGTATCCCTTGAGATTTCAGCCTTTAAAATTCCACGTAGCCATCTCATGTGCTTAAGAAGTTGTGAGGTGGAAAACATGAATTAAAACATGTCAGATTTTGACCTAACACTTTATACTTTGAGGGCCTGTAACTCCAGCAGTCTACATAGTATAAAGATACATTTTGCATGCCTTCATTAAATATACTAAAGTTGTACAAAAAAAACCCAAACGATTTTTAAGGGAGGCAGGTGGGAAATATTTACTGATTTTATTTTTTCATGAAATGACCCAATTTGTTTTTACATTCATGAGTCTTTGATCCTTCAGGAAAGATGTCCTCTCAAGTCAGACTGAGGCTGCTCCCGAGGGCCAGGTGTCTGTATGATGAGCCCGTTCAGCTCAAAGTGGCCGGGCTGAGGTCGAAGCAGGTGGTCACGATGAGAGCCACATCGACTGATGAGAGAGGAGTGGTGTTCAGGTCCTCGGCCACTTACAGGGCAGATGGCGGCGGGGAGGTCGACCTGAACAGAGACCCCTCACTCAGCGGGAGCTACGTTGGCGTACAACCCATGGGCCTACTGCAGTCACTGAAGGCAGACACCTTACACAAATATTTCTACAAGAACAAAGCTTTAAACCCTCACATTGTGAAGTTTTCTGTGCATGAAGAGGAGAAGGACAGGATGCTGGCAGAAGAGACAAATGAGAGGTTTCTGCTGGGAGACGGAGTCAGCCGGGTCTCAGTCAAAGAGGGGAACATTCGAGGAGTCTTGTTTACACCTCCAGGTACTGTAGATACCCGTTATTTTCACAATTTTTTAGGTGGCAAAGGTATAAATGAAGCCCTGTTAAGCAAACGATACATCACTTTGTTGGATTAATTTGCTCATTTATCTAATGTGCGAGTCCATGTTTCTTCTGTCCTCCTGCTTGTGAGTGGACATTAATCTCAGACTATGTTGAATAATGTCTCAATTCCTAAACTGCATCTGGAGGACAGAGGAGGGCTGGCTTGTCAGATTACCTGTAATCAAATTTGCACATGCATGTCCTTTGTGATGGTACTTTTACTTTCAAAATATAAACAAGGGGTGGGTGATTATAACCTAGGGCTCGGCGATACGGATCAAAAGTAATATCTCGATAATTTTTTTTTTCTTCCCAAAAGGTATAAACAAAAAGGCACTTATGAGGCAAAGCTACATGTCCCAAATGTCACCCAGACATTTTTATGAAAATTCAGCTGTAGATATACATGAGCAATTGTTCAAAAAGACTCGCAGCTGTGCTTTTAAAATGTAAACAGAAAGTAGCAAAAGGCTGACTTATTCTTTAAAAAGCCAGTGAAGTCTACTTCACTGGAAAGTGCGTCCTCCTGTGCGTACTCCTGTACATCCAGTACTACGACTGAATGAACAAAATTCCATCTGAAGGATATTGGCCATCTCAGAAAATTGCTGACACATGCGCTGACTTATCACAGCAACCAGCCGACCCACTCAATGAAGCGTCTGCCAACACACCAAAAAGATCCACTTCCGCTATTAAGGTCACATGACTTACGGTGCAACCCAACTTCTGCTGCGTATGATGGCACCCTCTTACCTACAGCCAGGGACTCTTTCCAGGTGATGCCAAAGCGGACGCAGCACGCAGGCTGTATGTACACCAAAACACGGCGACAGTGGAGGAATTTAGGTTTACAAAACTATCTGACCTCACCGGAAAAAGTTATTAAATTTGTTGCTTAAAGTATAGTCGCTTTAGGGGGGAAAAAGTCACCAGTGGGGTCTATAAAGCCGCTAAATCGAGCAACAAAGTTACTACGGGTGCAGCGGAGAGAGGCGGGGCAGTGTGATGATATGCAGAGACAAACTGGGAGAAGGGTGAAGTAGCTCAAGTATGATTTTAACGCGATCTAGACTTTATTAATATAAATTATATTGTCTCATTTTATATCACGTATGAAAATATCGATATTTTTTTAGATATCCATATATATCGCCCAGCCCTATTATAACCTACTACTGACACAAACCTTTTTTTTCCGCTTTTGTCTGTGTTCAAGGAGAAGGACCATTCCCTGCTGTGCTGGATCTGAATACGTTTATGTCGGAGAAAAGGGCCTGTCTTCTTGCCAACAAAGGCTTTGTGGTCCTTGCCATAGCTGTGTTGAATGACCGATCTGATAACGTCAAAGAGCTACATCTGGACCACTTTAAGGAAGCCGTGGATTTTTTACAACAACAACCTAAGGTGGGCCAATTTGACATTTAAAGCCTGCAGCGTAACATTACAACCATGTAATGTGTATTTCAAGCAGAAATTATGAGGATATGATTGCATCCAAAGAGTGACTCACCATTTTGCACAGTCAACTTTGGTGAAAAACTTGCTCCACATTGCATAAATTGGATTTCTCCTATAGACTGTGGATTCTCCTAACATCACAGTCAGACAGAAATGACGGACAAGCTTACTGGTGCCATTTGAGGGCAGCTGGAGCTATATGGTTCAACTTTATAAAAGCAAAGGGGCCCTGATACCAGTTTTGTAATACCAGATTACTTGATAGGAGTTCTTTATGCTTCCTTTAGTTTGTAAGCAAGCCATTTAGCCAGCGCTTGTTGTACAAATGTCTTTTTATCCATACGATAAAGTAAATTTTTCCATACTGTGAATTTCCTCTACAATTTCTTTCCACTGCGGGGATTGCGGCTCAGGATAAGAATCCCAGCAAGAAAACCCTTGGATCCTTGGGAATGCTGTGACCCATAATGCTCTCAATACTCTGAGCACTAATGTCCCAAAAAGGGTGTAATTTTATACATGACCAAATAATGTGGATGTGATTAGTATTCATGCCTGCACTGCCTCAAACACTGTTGTGTCCCCCTTTGTCTATTAATAATATGAAGTGTAATTTAAAAAAAAAAATCTAATTAGGGTTTTCCAGCCAAATTCCCTCCACCTTTTTTAGCTACTTGTTTTGTCTTGCACATTGAAATCCAGTCACCCTCGGACACTTCGGTGTTCAACTCCTTTTCCTGATTGATGATTTTGATTTGACAAAGTATTATTTCCGTTTTGTTTCTGCAGCCCTCTATACAGTCTAGACACAGATTTAACAGGATAATGAGGGTTCTAGCCAGAAAAAAATTTCAACCTGGTGCGTGTGTGGGGGGTGTGGGCTAATTAGCATTAGCTTTCAAATTCAGATTCGGAAAATTTTATTCATCTGCGAAGGGCAATTGCTAATGCTAAATTCCAAATGCTGTGTCAGCTTGCTAATTCAGTGAACAGTTAGATAATACTATATCTCTGACCATGTGACTTGATGAAGATGGGGAGCGTGGATCCCTCTGGTCTGTGTTCCGATACCGAAAATTAGATGCACGTTTACCTGCAGTTATTAAGAAAGGTTCCTTAAGCAACATGTCACTGTGTTATCCTTGTGAGTCTACGAAGACATTAAACAAGACAAGCTCCTGGGATTTTATGCCTAATAGGAAGCCCAAAATTGTCCTTTGCTCTCCCTTTTTCCTCTACTTCCCCCTCGGTTTCACGCTGGCCGCTATTTTGCCCTGTAAAATCAAGCGTGTGCAGGGCCATCGCGAGATTGTGCATGCACAGTGTAAACAAAACTGTCTGTGGTAGATTAGCAGGATTAAAAAAAAAAAGCAGGCTGGCGTGGTCGGGGTGCACATCCACTTGCTAATAGCAGTGATGGAACGGTTCTGATCGCTAACCAGTGAAATTCTCAGCCCGGTGCGACCTCAGCGTGGCGTAGCACCGGGAGATCAACCACTGGCTAGAACCGTGATGTTTATACGCCTCTGTAAATACTCCAATAATATCAATACATTCAGAGGCGGTACATTTTCTTAGATCTGTGTTGTAGAAATGGCTGACTTGAGAATATCTAATTAAGTCTGTTAGATTCACTTATAGGTTTTTCAAACGAAGGTGTTACCCACTATAAAATGACAAAGCTGTCAGGCCTTGGTCATTCACTCTTCCTGTTGGTTTTTAGGAGCTTAGCACTATGCAATCAGTTAATCTGCAGAACACATTTTTTTTCCTTTCCAAATTTATCTGTGCAGTCGACAGGATCAATAGACTAATATATTATTTAATAGATATTATTTTAGTGCTCTGTGGGCCACCAAGACTTGTAATGTTGTTGGAATTGCCAATTCCTGAGCTCTGTGTTTATCACAATTTTTTGTATGCGAATTTACAGGTGGGCAGTAGAGGAGTTGGCATAATATCAAGATCAAAGGGAGCTGATATCGCACTGTCACTTGCTGCTTTTGTGCCAGGTGTCAAGGCTGTAGTTTGGATCAATGGGAGCAATGCCAATGTGGGCATTCCCCTCTATTACAAGAAACAGCAGATCCTCTCACCCTTAATGCTTGACTTCAGCAAGGTGATTCCCACTGAGTCAGGAGCAAACCTTATCAAGTATGCTCTTGAAAATCCCTTGGCAGAAGGAAAAAAGGGCACCCTGGTTCCAATTGAACAAGCGAGGGCTCGTTTCCTCTTTGCAGCTGCAGAGGACGACCTCAACTGGGACAGCAAGGCCTACATGGATGAGATGGTGGAGAGACTGAAGCGTCATGGGAAGAAGAACTTTGAGAGTGTGCTTTACCCAAAAGCTGGACACTTGCTGGAGCCACCTTACGGACCCTTCTGCCCTTCTGCTTTGCATGGGATGCTTAACTTCTCAGTGGTGTGGGGAGGTGAGCCCAAGGCCCACGCAGCAGCAGAGTTCCACCTGTGGAAGAAGATCCAGGAGTTCTTAACAACTCACCTGAGTTGTGGTGATTTACAGGCCCATTTATAGATTTTAAAAGGAATAAGAAAAGTAAATAATGACTGCAAATTACCTGTTTGTTTGGTTTTTTTTAAATCTTGTAATAAGCAGAATGTTTAAATGTGTTGATTTGCTGACAGTTTGATTTGCACCCATTTCCTTTGAGCTTCACTATGTTTCCTTGTCTGCATTTCATGTTTCTTTTTTAATAGCTTCCTGTTTTATTTTGAAGTTACTGATTAACAGCACTTGCCTACTAATTACATTTTATTTCCTATGTCAGAGTGTATTTAGTTTCCCATGCCGTATTTTTGCATTTTGCCTTTGTTTTGGTTAGTGAGTGTAATTTACACTATGCCAAAAGTATTGACTTACCACTCCATATCAATGAATTCATGCATTCAATCACTTCCATGGTCACTGGTGTATAACACCAAGCACTTAGGCATGCAGACTGCTTCTATAAACATTTGTGAAAGAATGTTTATATAGAGGCTCAGTGAATCCCAGCCTGGTACCATGATAGGATACCACCTGTGTAACAAGTCCAGTCATAAAATGTCCTCGCTACTAAATATTCTACAGTCAAATGTTAGCAGCATTATAATGAAGTGGAAGCAATTGGGAACAACAACAAAGTGAAAGGCGACGTAAAATGACAGAGTAGGGTCAGCGACTGCAAACCTTCTGCAGAGTCGATTTGCTACGGCCCTCCAAACTTCATGTGGTCTTCAAAGTAGTTCAAGAACAGTGTGTACAAAGCATCCTGAAAACTGGTTTCCATGGCCAAGCAGCTGCATCCAAGCCTTACATCACCAAGCGCAATGCAAAGTGTCAGATACAGTGGTGTAAAGTGTGACACCTACAAATGTGTGGTCACAATTGTAATTTATTTTAAGAATGTACTGGTGGAAAAGGCATTGTTTACTGAAGGATTGCACTGATTTTAGTTGGGGTTATGAAGATGTAATTGTGTGGTTTTGCCACAAGGGGGAAGTAGTACTGGATGTGGGTAGGCTGCTGCAAGGCCTCCATGCCTCAGACCAGGAAAAACCTGCAGACTGAACTCAGCTTACGTCACCCCTCTCTCTGTATAAAACTGGTTAGTAATGTGAGTTATCTAATCACAACACATTTATAGGAACAGAAAACCTTTTTTGTGTGAGTCTGAACTCAAATTTTGGAAGAAATGTATTTTCAGATAGTCTGGAGTTTCTTGAAGACGTTTTGCGTCATGCAAAAGGCTTTTTCAGTTCAGTTAGAGGTGCTCAGACTTGAATGACTGAGATCCTACACAGACATTTTCACAGATAGGAAAAAGCATGAAGTTTCCCACCAGCTGAAATGGGAGTTGCCATGTCTCATACATGCAGTGTAACTAGGTGGCGGGCCTTACTGTGTACATTCAGTTTTATAGCAAATGTGGCTCCTAGACAGACCTTATCTTAAAGGTTGCAGAGGATTTCCACATTATTTACTGCTCAGTTTCAATACTATACTGAATTGATTTTTTGGTGAAATATATTTTTGTTTTCTGATGTAATTTATTGTTGTTCCATGTGGTGTTATATATAAAAAAAAGATTAACAAAGCTTAGGTTAATTGCATTGTCAACATTATGGCACAGATATATTTTGGAAGCAGGACCGCTGCAGAATTTAGCTTCAAGTTGCAATGCATACAAGAGTATTATAAGGGAATAATTTTGTATATTTATACATATAAAGCAGAGTAACAAAGTGAGTTTAAAACAGGAATCTGGTTTAATATTGTGGATTTTTACAAGATATGTGGAGAATCGATGACAGATTTTGTGAATGAACAGAAAAGGATGGTTTAAAATTATGGCAATAAACAAATGAGGAAGAGCCTGCAGACCGAACACAACTCATGTCTCCCCGTCTTTACTTTCTCTGTGTAAAACAAAAAAAACCCTGTGAGAGGCCTGTAACAAGAGCACACTGCTACTGGACTCTAGAGCAGTGGAGATGTGGTCTCTGGGGTGACGAATCATGCTTCTCCATCTGGTAAGCCCATGAATGAGTCTGGGTTTGGAGGTCGCCAAGTATACAGTTTGGTGGAGGGGATTATGGTGTGGGGTGTTTTTCAGGACTCGGCCCCTTTGCTCCAGTGAAAGGAACTCTCAGTGCTTCAGCATACCACAACATTTTGGACGATTTAAGGCTCTCAACTTCGTGGTTACAACATGACTGTGCACCAGTGCACAAATCAAGGTCTGTAAAGACATGGATGAGCAGGTTTGGTGTGGAAGAACTTGACTGGCCTGCACGGAGTCCTGACCTCAACTTGATAGAACATCTTTGGGATGAATTGGAGACTGCAAGCCGGGCCCTCTCATTCAGCGCTCACTGCTGCTGAGCTGCTCCAAAGCTTTACCTCTCAGCCTAAAAAGGCTCAGGGGGATATTGTCATCTTGCTGGGTGGGTGGAGGATGATGTGACCTAGGATATTTAAATTGATACTGAATTTACAAAAAATTTTGGAGGTCAAGGTCAGAGGTTAAGTTTTCTAAAAATCTTGCGAACACGATAACTCGAAACAATGTCTAACTACATAGAAATTGTACAATACAAGTTGTACAAGAAATTGTAGAAATGGAAATGTGTTTTGAGGACGCTTCGGGGCATTTTTTTAACAGAGATGAAAAATGAGAGGCTTACAATGAGAGACGGAGATAGCCGGGCCCCTGTCAAAAAGGGTAACATTCGTGGAGTCTTGTTTACTCCTCCAGGTACCGTAGGTGGTTCATAGCTTTCTGTCTTCATTTTTGTTTAACCAACATTAACCAGCTTATAAATAGTATTTCTCTCTGTGGAGTTGTGACTTTTTTTTAGCAAATCATTATTCTTGTTGGGACAGTCACCTGATAAGTCTTTTCTTTTAGCCAGTATTGATAGTCTTCATCCCCTCGAGGCTATTCAAGTGTGCGTGGGAGTTTGCTCATCCTGTAGCAGGTGCTGCAGGAGTATGGGATGTCTGCCACTGATTCTTTTCATAATTTTTATGGACAGAATTTCTAGGTGTAGCCATGAAGTGGAAGGCCTGGGAATCTAATTTCTTCTCTTTACAGATGATGCGGTCCTGTTGACATAATCAGATGGTGGCCTCCAGCTTGCACTGGAACAGTTTGCAGCCGAATGTGAAGTGGCAAGTATGAGAATTAACAGCTCTAAGTTTGCGGCCATGGTCCTTAGTCAGGAAAGGGTGAAATGCCGAGGGATGAGTTGCTGCCCCAAGTGAAGGAGTTAAAGTATCTCAGGGTCTTCCCCTCACTCAAGAGGGGAAGACCCTGAGATACTTGGACAGTGACCGAAAGAACAAGATTGCGAATGGAAATGAGCGTCCTCTGAAGGTTGGCTGGCCTCGCCCTTAGAGATCTGGTGAGGAGTGCAGTCATTCAGGAGGGGCTCAGTAGAGCAGCCACTCTGGGTTTTTCTGCTTAGCATGCTGCAACCCAGCACCACATCAGCAGAGGATGAAGTTTGTGTCACAGTGGCAAGTGGCAGTAGCACTTTACATGACAGAGCAGCATTAGCAATTTATAGCCAACAGCCTGTATTGTTTGTTTTTCGAATAAAAATTTAAAGGAAGTACATTACTTTCATCAGCCTGAAGCTGCTGCCGAGTGCCAGGTGTCTGTTTGATGAGCCCATTCGGATGAAGGTGGCTGAGCTGAAATTGAGGCAGTTAGTCACCATGAGAGCCAGATCAAGCAACGAAAAGGGAGTTGTGTTCAGCTCTGCTGCCACCTACAGGGCTGATGGCAGTGGGGAGGTTGACTTGAATAGAGACCCCTCACTCAGGACACCTTTTCCACTGGAACTGGCTTCGTTTTGATGTGTTTCAACCTCCCGTCTGCACGGAGATGTTTCAGAAACGCTCTGTGTTTACATTCGAGGAGTCCTCCAGGTTTGTCACCGTCACCATTATTCAGTTCATGAATTGACATTCTAAAAATAAATCTGCCAAAATCTGTCTAAATAAGTCATATGTGATGAAGCTTATGCCATGGATCAACAGCTGCTCTG
Source organism: Bujurquina vittata (assembly GCA_015106715.1). Classification (NCBI taxonomy): domain Eukaryota; kingdom Metazoa; phylum Chordata; class Actinopteri; order Cichliformes; family Cichlidae; genus Bujurquina; species Bujurquina vittata. Next base: position 21,344 of record VUQK01020784.1, read on the forward strand.
CCAATATAGCTTTGCCTCTCTACTATAAGAAAAGCCAAATACTCTCTGCATTATGATGTAAAAAAAATTCCCACTGACTCAGGGGCTATCATTAACAAATATGCTGTAAACAATGCTCTGGCAGAGGAGAATAAAGACTGCCTGGGGCCAGCTGGGACAGTTTATCACAACCTGGAGGGAGGGGATGATCGTGACCCTAGTGTCATAACTGTGTGTTAGATTACTCCATAGTATCACTTAAATACTTGTTAGGCTTCTAATTTCTTCATTAAAGCTGGCAAAATGTTTAGAAGGTTTTGCATAGTAAAATTTTGATAAATTAAAGGCATAAATTAAACTTTTTAACCCTACAGTGTGGCGATCCAGTGCTTCTGTAGTACTTTGATGCCATGTTAGGGTTCATTTGTCACAGGGAGAAGTCACAGTAGATTTTATTCATGTAGTTTTTGTGTCCCAGTGGCAACTGAAAGTAAAGTTAGTTTTTAGGGGCTTCAAAATACCCGCCTGAGCCATTAATAAGTTACTGAATGATTACAGCATAAGAAACGTAGGCGCATGTCCAGGAAACCCTTGTTGGTGAGATTCATGCAATGGTGAGATCTGCAATTTCCTTTTTTAGACCTCTTTGAACTGCACTCGTGCACTAAGGCCATTGTCTGTGATATCGTGTTGGAAAGCCAGCTATGAAGAAATGTCATGAGCACAAATTGTTATCGTTGTTTTTTTCCCCATTATTGTGTTAAATATTTCATCTCTGTTCCAAATTCTGCTAGTTTCAGTTCATTTCCAGACTGGGTGTGTTAACGTTGATTTATTCAGTCAACATTTCACATTATGGGTCCACTGGGTGAGCTGTTTTAGCTGACAGAATAGCAAATTAACCCTCCTCCAGCGCAAACTCAAAGTTTATAATACAGTTTTCTTTTTTCTTTTTAAGGATGGTATTAGGCTAAAAGATCAGAAAGCAATGGAACCGTTTCAGTCAGTATCAGATCTATAATATTTTGCACATGGTGGCAAATACGTATACCAGGATTTGGAAGCACATGGTGTCCCTTTTTGTTAAATATTAGCAATTCTGACACAGCCAGTTTCAGTCTGTTGACTTTACTCCCATCCTCCCATCCCTGCTGTCCAAAAAGACTGAAAAGATGAAAAGGGGGTTTATCATATTGAATTGAGGGGTACCACTGTCGGCTATGGGTTTTCTTTCCACATTTTTGAGTAGAACTGGAGATTTTAACCATTTAACCATTTCCATCATTTAATCTTTAGTTTAGTCCTCTGTTTGTGTAGATGTATGAAGCAAATGTTGTGTGGGTGTGATATTAAACCACATGAGTGAACTTTAAATAGGCTGTATGAGGTTACCAGCTGTATCTTTATAGCAAAGACACCTGTACTGCACATTTTGATGTTGCCTTGGAAAGCAGGGCACACTGAGTTGTTTGTGGTGAGTTATTCAGAAATCTTGAATTTATCTAGGTGTTTTGCCAGCATTAACTTTTTATTAAGTCAGAACTGTTAAATGAGTTTACTTTGTATTGGCTAATGTTTTATTTTAGTTTTGTAGTTTTCATTATTTTATAAATCTTTCTTTTCTTTTCATTGTTTCTTTAAAATTCTGTTTAGTTGCCAGAGTAGGTGTAAAAGACAGACTGAAGTTATCTTTGTCTTCCTTGTCCTAAACATAGTCTTCTTTAAAGTCCAGATAGGGTTATGTTGCATTTGTTCATTTTTGTATTTTTCATTAGGGTCCATTTGTCACAGGGAGAAGCCGCTGTAGCTTTTATTCATGTAGTTTTTATGTTCCAGCGGCAACTGAAAGTAAAATTAGCTTATAGCATGAGGCTTTAATGAAATACGTGATGGAAATAATGATGGATTACAGCATGAGCAAAATGGGCACATGTCCAGAGACCCCTTAAAGCTGAAATTCATACAAAGGTAAGATTTGCAGCTTCCTTTTCAGGGTTGTTTAACTGCACTGTGTGACATCCTGATGGAAATCCAGCTATGACAAATTATTCAGAGCACAAACTGTTGCAGCTCATCGTGCAACTATACTCCTACATGAAAAATCAGCCCTAAATGACTGTCACTGTATCCAGTACAAGTTGGAAATTGTGGTCCATCGTTCTGTAAAACACATAGAGACAAGAAATTTTTAGATATTGAATGACTTTTATTTCAGTGGGAGGTGAAACTGGTAAAAGGCAGGTGACCTGCTGATGATGACCCCTCTACCGGAAAGCAGAAAAGTTACATTAGCAAATACTGTTTTTAGATCCGAGTCTGATCTGAGATCTGATCTGAATCTGTATAAGTAATGTTGCAAAATGTGGGGAAAGGTGCAGTTTAAAAAAACGGGATGATAGCCAAGGAGTACAAAACCCAGTGCAACAGTCAAAAACATCTAGTTTATTTACATTAAGAACAAGCCCAGGGCATTACAAAAAACTACAAAGTAAGCTAGCAGTCTTTTTTTCTTCTTATCTGGCAGCTTTTGCAATCAGAAATATGATCTGATTGTATTAGTAGTGATATGATGGGTGCATGTGTTGGTGTACATGAATATATGAGGTGTAAATTTGCGTGTGTTAAAATTGAAGGAACAGATGTGACATGAGCAGTTGCCCCACCTCATCAACCTCTGATTAACATACCTGCTCCCAAAGGTAATGTGTGTATAGTGATGTATTGTGATTTATAATGACTATAGTGTAATTAAAAAAGGAGAGGAGTCAGCCCCTGCCACACAGGATATCCCGCACAAAGTCACAACACCAGACACCCACTCACTCGACAGCAGACAGAAACAAGGGACAAGACAAACGGCCCGAGTCCACGGCCCCAGCAGTCTATATCATGTGCATGGGTAAAACAGTCTTAACACACATGCAGAACCATCACAGCAATCAGTCTTCCCCCGGTCATCTCTCACTGGAAGCTGACTTTTACTATATATAATTCTATCAAAGTTTTGAAATCATTTTAAAGCTATTTCCACAGGGACACTTGCTGGGCAATTTAGTTATCTATAACTATATCTAGTTATACCTTGATAATGTCATGGTCCGTGCAGGTATAGCCTTGCTACCATGTAAATGTAGGCTGGGTTAAAATGCCTTGGTTTAAATGCTTAGTGTCAGCTTTTCAGTATGGTCAGTTCACACTGGACTCTTGGTTAAAGTAGCAGAGCCAAATAGTCCTTTCAGTTCTACCTTTGCCCTGCCTAACTCGTACTTTGATTTGCTGACCTTTGTTGCTCGTAAATAAAGATTGGTTTGAACTTGAATTACGTCTCCCCTCTGAGTCTGCACTTGAATGCTTTGGGTTTGGGCCCAGATGGCTATGACAGATAATCCTATTCTGTAAAACAACAAAGAAAAGCACTGCACAATTCCAAACACAGCTACTTAATATACTAGACTATCAATAATTATGATCAACAGACATTTTGGTGAAATCCTTGTAAAAGAGGAAAGTATTGTGTGTAAAAACACAAGCTGTGGCTATAAAGAATGGGTTTCAGCAAATACAAATTTCTCTCTCAAAATTTGTGAGGCAGTTTCAGTTGTAAGTCAGTGGAATGCACAATTTAAAAATGCATTTATCCACTGTCTTCTGCTCATCCAGGGCTGGGTCACGGGGCCAACAGCCTAAGCAGAAAAATCCAGACCTCCTCCCCAGCCACCCTCTCCAGCTAATCCAGGGGAACACCGATGTATTCCCCTGATGGCCGAACGATCTCTTTCCAGTGTGGAGAATGTTGATGCCCAAAGCACCTCAACTGGCTCCTTTCGATGTGAAATAGTGGTGGCTTTAAGCTGTCCTTAAAGCTCACAGAAAATCTTTCCGCTGATCCAAAATGCTGCAGCAAGAGGACTGATGGGGACTCAAAAGACAGCATATTTCCCCCATATTGGCTGCTCTTCATTGGCTCCCTGTTAAATCCAGAATTGAATTTAAAATCCTTCTTGCATATAATTCCCTGAATAAACGGGCCCCACCTGATAGATGCTTTGTTGGTTCAGCAAGGGAAATTGTTAGAGCAGCAAAAAAAACCTCTTCAAACGTGAGCTGTTCCACAAGTGGGAATAATGAATTAACCCGCCTCCTGTGCGGATGCAATCAGAGTATATAACACAGGTGTGTCGGCCCGTTTGTGCTTTTCTTTTCCCTCCTGGAGCCTGTGAGTACTGAACCCAGACCTCTGAAACACCTAGGTAGTGAAGGTTTTTTTAAAACTTGTTTTAGGTTTTAGCGTGTTCTTTGATTGACCAGAATGAAAACAAGACAAGGGAAATGAGGAGTCTTTTTCTTAATTTAATACGAGCCATTTCCAAAACAGATTACAGGTTAAATTATTCAAACAGTTTTTACAGGGTAACCGGGGTGGCCTGATCTCATGTCCAGCGTCCGTTTGGGCACGAGATCAGTACAGTCTTCTCTCATGGGCAGGTTTCTTATGGTCAAACTATCTACGTTGAATTACATCATGGACATAACAATGTGCAAATAGACAGATTTCAGTTGCTGAGGCGCCAAAGATTGATCTCAAAGTCTTCGTTCACAGACAGACTGTTAAAAACAAGACATTCCAGATGGGAGCAACCTTGGTGATTATCAAAACAACTTAAGCTTACATGGGGGAAAAATGTGTGTCAAAGTTCACATGGGCAATAAACCATTAAAATGATTAATTTATTGATTAGCTTCAATCCTTCAGTCCCCCTTTTGATCTCATAAATCTGAGATCACACCAATATTCATTTTAAACTTAATCTTATGTTAATGTTCAGCAACAGGGTGTGACGATGTCAAAAGTGTGTGTTCACACTTTTGACATCGTCAGTTTTTTTCAGTTCTGAAGGAAGGTTTATCAGTTAAATATAATCAATCCAAAGTATATATATTGCCTATAAATTGGCCTACTTGACTCCGCATCAAACAGTATCTAATAATTTATTTGCCTCGAACTCATTAAATAAATGTGGATTGCATCCTTCAGGGTCACATCCAGGTTCAGTCAATCTATCGCTCAAACATAAGAGATCAGTTAGATCAATGCACAGGTAATGGTTAATATATAACAGTGCAGTGTAAAAAAGTTCCAATTGTTCCCTGTCATTAAGCAAAGAGCTGCAGTCACGTAGGTCAATTGCCAATAATTCTCATAAATTTCAATCAATAGAACATGTTTTTTAAACCAGTACAAATTAACCTTTAAAGCATCTGGGATGTTCAAGTACTTTTATATAGAAAATTAATATAAAGCTTTTGTGTGTTTGAGTGTAAGCTGTCTTGATTGCAAATATGTTTGTTTTTTTTGTGTAAGTAGTGGTGTGTGTGTATGTATGTTAGGTCTGTTGCTTTCTTTATGCCTGTACAGGAGCTTTGTGTGTGTGT
>VUQK01020787.1:32610-45152 GCA_015106715.1 Bujurquina vittata
GGCAGCGAGGGCCGAGCGGGCGCAGCGAGAGATGGGGAGGGGGGGGGGGGGCATTTTGTGCACTGCGTTGTCCAGCCGAGCGTAAAGCGTGATTAATTCAATAGCCGCCATAGAGGAGGAGGCTAGCAGTGCTGCAACACCGAGCATGACCCACTTTCCCCATCAGATGTCATGAAAAATTCCCTGCCATCCCCTCTCTGTATACCCCTTCTCCAGCTTCCTGCATGTGCAAGAGACAAGGAGGAAGAAGAGGACCACAATCAAAAAATAAATAAATAAATACATCAGTGCATTAGCAGAAATGATGGACACAGAGGAGGGACCCCGATCTGTGTCGTTCTTAAGCTTTAATGGGGATGTCTTTAAAATGCAGGTTTTAAGAGTAAGAATATTGAGGCTGGAATTTAAAAAAAAAAAGGGAAAAAAAGCTGCAAGCTTTTTGCCCATTGGCACCAATGATTCACAAGGCCTTGACCTAATTCTATTATTATACAGGATGCATGAGCAGAATACAGTCTGCGAGAACAGCCATTGAAACGCAGCTCTTAGCACTGTGACCCCGTTCAACTCCGAGGTCCGGCACACTCGATTTTTGCTGACCTAAATCTGCAGAGAGGTTTCAGAGTCTTAATCACAGGGAAGGAGACTTTTTTTGAGGGGGTCGGGGTGGGGGTGGGGGGGAAGTTTCCAAAATCTAAAAAGGAAAAGATGTAAAATGTTATTCAATCTGAAAATTCAATTTTTCCAACCAAAGTCTCTTCTTTAAGCGCCTTGCCGCCCCCGATGTGAAGTTTAGAAAGGGATGAGATCTTTCCTCGCTCATCCTCGGCTTCAATCCCGTCGTCAATCTTAAATGTTTTTATTTTTTTCACCCCCATCCCGCCCCTGGAGAGGACCTGCACCGCTGGCTTGGCTCTTAAAACCGGATTAAAGCTTTTTATGTAATCTGGTCTCCTCTGGGAGATTGGAGAGACAGCTGGCAACAGAATCCCCGTCCTTATCTCTCGACCCTCCTCTGGCCTCTGACCAGCATCCCAGCATGGATTAAAGGATGAATCTGCAGCTATCATTTTACACAAAGTATTATTTTCAGCATATGTTTGTATAGTTTAAAGATATCAAAACTGGACATTATAAAAAACAAAAACAAAACTAGAACTGAGGCACTTGGTCAATTAATTAGGTTTGATATATTCAATTCATTGTTTAACCCTCTAGTTTCAACGGCTGGAATTTACAGTCTGTGCACATATAATGTGATTTGCACGAAATGCTCCATGTTCATTAATGAAATACTTTTAATGCACATGACAGATAAATAAAGTTATGCTATAAGATGCAAATATGAATTATATTTTTGACAAAACAATGATATTTTGATGATTTTCTTTGCATTTTATTATTATAAATTGACTATATTTCAGTTTGGGGGTTGCTGGTCGGACAAACTGAGCCATTTCCTGCACTTCAGGTTGTTAGGATTTAGGGTTTGGAGTACCTGCATGCATATTTAGTCTTTGTTCACCCCGCTACTGGTTATGTGGTTGTAGTCTCTTTGCTCCAGTGGACACTAATTAATCAAAATCAGCCATAAGCCTCTAGTTGCAGTAATATCTGGCAGATAAATTGATGCCAAAAATGAAAAATCTACACCTTCAAACAGCTAAACCTTTAAAGAATCTGCACAAATATTGCACATTTTCATATACATATCTCGAAGTCTTTCATATACTCTCCTTTAGCCCGGAGCACTGAATAAATCTGCATAAATAAATCTGTTTTAAATGTGAGAGATCTTATTTTATCCATCATAAAAGCAGATTTCTTGTCATGTAAAGCTGCAGCGAGATTGCCAAAATGCACTGCTGCAACCCTGAGCTGCTAACAGTCATCTGAAGGCCTCAACAAACATCTCTGCAGCCGCACCAACAGGCACAGCTGGCCGGGTCATAATTTCAAGCAACGCTCATTTGAATCATTCACAGCAACAAATTACATCAAGTAATTAGCAGTTACACAGGAAGGCGGGCAGAGAACATATTTATATATATATGTGTGTGTGTGTGTGTGTGTGCGCATAGCAACAATGATTGTGATTGGCAGACTGAGACATTATCTGTCTCTGCAGTCAAGGTCAGCCACTTCCAAAGCTTTCCTGGCCATATTTCTGTATTTGCCGTGTCAATCACAGGAGGGAAACATTCGCACAGAGTAAAGCAGAGGTTTCGAAACTGTAGCTCAGCGCTGGACGGGAAGGTTAAACTATTCTTGTACTCCCCGTCTCTGTATTCGGCTGATGCAGAACTAAAGAAGGACGTCGCTCTTACTGTTTTTGGTCAATTTTGGATTTTTACTTTTTTTTTTAAAAAGCCATTCCCCTGTTTTCTTCTCTCTCCATCTGCAGTGCATAATATCGCTACTCCTTTAATCTATTTTAACAGATTTCCTTACAATGCGGCATGCAACAAAAAGTGGCTTTCCCTTCTGGCATGAGAGGGGTAACACCATTTAAATCTTATTATATCAGGCAATTCTCCCTGTCAAGATGTTCCTGATTTATTTATTAGCAGCCACAGTTTCAGGCTGGAGACTTCAAATCCTGCAGAGCTGCCGTGTCACAGTCAGGCATGTGGCGCCATCTTGTGTGCGCTCTCATCAGTGCGAGTCCTGCCTGAGTCATTACATCACTTGTCAGGCAGAATTAGAGGTGATCGGGCTGAAATGGGCTTGATAAAAATAAATATGGCGCTTGTCGTTTGATGGCTCATCCCGTGACTGCGGAGACATATGCTGACCTACATTTCAATTGCTTTTATTGCATCAGATCAGGAGGCCACTTATCATTTATCCACCTTTGATGTATTCTATAACATTAGTGCAATCTATACAGCAGAGAGAATAACAGGATGCTTTCCTACCATTTAACATGTTTTCCCATTTTTGGATCTTTTTGTGTCGTGGTTATTGTAATTTAACAAACCAGCTGAGGTATGAGCACAAAGCCTACATAAAAAGGCAGCAAAACCAGCTTTTAATTGAGGCAAAAACTACAACATTAAAAGCCTGATTTACCGCCTATAACACTTTAATCAAAAACACAAGTGGACCACGCCATTGCACTGACCTGTTCCTTCATTGCTATGAACACACGCTGCTGTTTATTTTCACTCAGTCCAACAGAGATTAAGCCACAGCTAAAAATAGTCGCCAACAAATCTGTTTTTTTTTTAAACTGCTGTTTGAATAACGTTTGCTATGAACTGCATTTCACAGCTGGGGTTTTCTTTTCTTTTCTTTTTTTTATTAAATCTTTTCAAAACATTTTCATATTTAGTAAGAACAAAAGGTTGTCTGCATGCTGATGTTGGTAACAACCCATCCATTCCACACATGCAAAGAAATCAAAACATAGATGTCCATGAATTAAGTTCTGTGTAATAATGGGAAATGACACAGGGAAAAAATTTTGAATATAAAAAGAAAAGGAGGTGCAAAAAGGCATGGAAGGCCATGACTCCAGCTGAAATCTAGCAGTAATTATAACACAATTCTGCCACTTAGTGGAAATTACTATCAGCTGGTGTCTCATTACCAAGGCGTCACCTTTGCAGCCTTATTGTTGCAAAACATGCTTATTGCTTGGTTATAGAAGAATTTCTAAACTACTGAAGGTCGCAGTGAGCACTGTTGGAACCGTAATCCGGAATCCATCATTTTGCCATAAATCGGTCACGACCAGGTGCTCCCCGCAAGATTTCAGACAGAGGAGTGAAAAGAATTATCGGGAAGAGTTTTCCAATAGTCAAGGAGCACTCGTGGAGAGCCACAGAACGACCTGGAAGTTGTTTCAACGAGAACTGCCATGGCCTACATGCACATTCACCAGTGCATTTAAAGTTTGGTGAACATTTGGACAAGCCTGTGAAATACTGGGGAGGACAGTGTCTGGTCAGATCAGACCTAAATTGAACTCTTTGCATGCCATAATACACGCCAGGTCAAAAGGAACTGCATACCACCCCAAAAACACCGTACTGTACCTACAGTGAAGTCTGGAGGTGGGAACATCATTTTTCAGCATGTGGCACTGGCACGCGTCATACATTTGAAGGAAGGATGAATGGAACAATGCACGGAGACATTCATAATTAAAAATCTGCTGCCATCTACCAGGATTATGAAGATGAAACGAGGGTGGACATTTCAGCAAGACAAGGATTACAGGAATAGAGGGAGCCCAGGGTTTGTGTGGAAGACTGGGCCAAACTCACACCTGAGCATTGCCGGAAGCGTCTTGAAGCTGTCATCGCCAGATGTGTAATTTCTGATTATTACACATAATTTACGGACATCTGTGGTTTGATTTCTTTGCATGTGTGGATTGGGTGGGTTGTTACCGACAACTGGTGAGAATTTCATGTCAGTAGCACCTTTTAGAAAATTAGTGACATGTTCAACACTCATTTTACCCGCTGAATATACTTATCTTTAATGTGTGGCTTTTACTCAAACTGTGAATCACTTTACAACTGTGCATTTTAAAAACTGTCATACAAATAAAATTATTAAATGAAACATGCTGACAAAAAAGACTATAACCATATTTGTGCTGTTTTTAAATGTGTGTTTGAAACATTTTCAGTTGTTACACACAGTGCACAGTGAACCAGGATCTTTTGGAGCCCCTGAGAACATGCACTTTTATAAAAGTGCAGGGTGGAGCCTATAAAGGCTTACTTTAGTGTATCCAAACCATGCAACTCTAAAGCAAACAGAAAGCACAAAACTGAATTTCCATCCAGCAGCGGCCACCAGTGGACCAAGGAGGCACTGCAGTTAGGCCTGTTTTCATTTACAAGTCAATATATACATTAAAAAAATGTAAAGCCATGAAAGACATCTAATCATTTTAGAAATCTAATACATAATCTTAGAAATTTAAATAATATTCATTTAAATAAGTTACATTTCTTGCAGTTGCAGCTGTTTTCAGTTTAAACGGACTTTTACTTGGACAGCTGTATTTATTGTTGGTTAGCAAGAGCATACAAATTTTTAAATGAAATGAAGGCATTTTGGATAAGTTAACATTTTCCTAGTTTTACATTCATTCTACCACCTGAGATGCAAAGTATATCAGCCTATATCAGAGTTGAATTTAGCTATTTTTACTCACATTTGAGAGAGAGCTACAAACGTTTTCAACCAGCTGTATTCTGAGATATCCTTTTCACTATTTTAATTCATAATAAAAGTTTCATGGTTATGGTTGTACCATTCGTTGAGAACATACAAATCGCTGAAAAAAATGTTTTAATTATCTTTAGATTTAAATCTATTTAATTTATAAATTTTGATTATTTTAACAATTAAAAGAGTTTTTTTTTTTTTTTATAATGACTCAAACACAAATTCTTAGTCTGTTCATTTACACATCTGTGCCACTTGACATTTTTCGGTTACAGATTCATTAATTTCGGACTTCTCAGAGAAGTCTCGTATGCTTCCTCAATATTGGTGTTTTCTTGTTTTTATTACAAGTGATCTAATACATTTGGTAAACGCTGTAGATATATCAAATTTTCAACTTACTATCAAACTTGTGAGAAAAAAACCCTCCAAATTTCCCAATTTTATTGGGAGAAACAAACTTCCATATTCATGTCATGAATTGCAAAAAATACTATATAGCAAGTCATTTTATTTCAGTAAATCTGGGATAAAAATCTTAGTCTGTGTCTTGAATCTAAGCATTTTCTTTTTTTTTCATTTTTCATTTTTCTAGCCTGTCATTAGCATGGAAAGTGCTGAAAGTGAGCTGCTGCTCAGGTGGCAAAAAGAAAGCTGTGAAATCAAAAAGCCACCCGAAGATAAAAATCAGTCTAGAAAAGGATAACAAAAGAATTTTGTGTGTTAATTAGAGGCATTAAATGTTTGATCGCACTATAAAAAAATTCTGTAAAAATACAGTATAATATTCTATTTTAAAATGAATGAATTTCCTGTCGAAATCTTAATGGATTTTTTCCACATTATTTAACTACACATTGAATTTTACCATTAACCAAGAAAATTTCCATGAAAAAAGAAAAGAAAAACAAACTGATAATATACTGGCAGAAAATTATAATTAGATTTGCAGTTGTTTTAATGATTTTTTTTTTAATTACTACTATAATTTTAACTGATAGGGCCGGGGCACACTTAAGTTTAGGAATGGCTGAATATATATATAAGTATATATATAAGTATCAAGGAAATAAAACGAAAACCCATCTTCTCAAACTTTTGTGTGTCTGTGTTTCTTTTACCTGGCAGGTGACCGGTTGGCTGACTCCACCATCACACTCGCATTGGCCCTTGACTTCCTCTCTCACGTGACCACGCCCCTTCTTTCACATCCAATCCCGACATGGAGCCCATCAAGGTCCAATCAGAAGGTGGACTGAATGTGACCCTTACCATCAGGCTGCTGATGCATGGCAAGGTACACACACACACACACACACACACACTAAACTTTCCTTTTCTGGTTCTGGTTTTGTTTCCAATTATCTGTTAAAAAAAAGTTAATTTCAAAGAGCCTGTGGCACCTAACATTTCTTTATGTCGTTTCTGCAGGAGGTTGGAAGCATCATAGGAAAGGTATTTATCACGAGCACAACAAGCAGAGCATGTAAAGTCTCATCACGCCTGTGGCAAATACACAAAACATCTCAATGCTGTTTCTTCTTTTTGCTTCCAGAAAGGAGAGACAGTGAAGAAAATGCGTGAAGATGTAAGATAAACCTCCCTCCAAATGATTTGTTTCATACTCCTCATAATTGTTTTTGATCTATAATCGTGTATATCATGTTTTTTGGGGGTGTTTCGCCCTAAAGAGTGGCGCCCGTATCAACATCTCAGAGGGGAACTGCCCTGAACGGATAGTCACCATCACCGGGCCAACAGATGCCATTTTCAAGGCCTTTGCCATGATAGCCTACAAGTTTGAGGAGGTAGAGCATTTATTTTATACCACACAGAGGCTCTTTCTAAAATGACACTCATGTAAAAACAGCCGATTTCAAAGCAAAACCATTCTGCTCCTTGAGATCTTTTTCGTTTTAAAGAAAAGTAGCAAATATAGTTTAACTGAATTTTTTTAATTTTTATTTTTACAATCTTACGTAATGGAGGTGCAATATGTGCCTATGAGCGTGACCGAACCACTGGCTCGCATTTAGCACCTGTACTGACTCATTTCCAGATGGAATACAAAGCAGCCTTGGCCCTGATATGTAGGACAGAAATGTGCTGATCTAACCTTGCAACACCCTCTGAAAGTGGGCCAGTGCTGTGTTTTGATTTGGGTGCCGTATCAGCATACTTTCAGCCGGACCGAGCCAAGTGTCTCCATAACACAACAGATAGACTTGCCCATTTATTATTAGTGCCGCTTTTAAGTAAGTGTAAGAATTTTAAGGTCAGATATTGAAGTACTCTTCATGTTGCCTCACAATGCTACATGTTAATTATATGATTACATAGTAAAGCAGGCATAACAATCAGAAGAGATAGTACGGAAAGAAGATAAAAAAGGGCAAAAGGAGCTCTATTCTGCAGTAGAATCAGATCTAACCAGGTGTGTTAAATATATATTTCATATATTTGGACGTTTTTAGAATAAACTCATTGTCTAATGTCACTTTCCTCCATTTCATTTCTCTAAAGAACTTTGAGTTATTTTTAGCTAAATGCAATGGACCGTCTTCCTGTTGCAGTAACCGGACTTTATATGCTTCAGTGGCACACTGCTTTTATGGTCAATAAAATTTCCTTAATGCACTGGCAGCCAAATTTGCTTGTTTTAGGTGGAAAGTGACTCATATCTGGGAATCTTGGTCTTATTTTTCAAGGAAATTTATGCAGTGTCAGTTTGTTATGAAGCCACCGTCGAAGAAAAAAAAAAAGGTGCAGAATCACTGTTACTGCTAATATCCTAAGCCAAACTACTCAATGTGCATACAGAATGTCTTCTGTTAGTACTACATTATTGAATAGTAATACATTAATGATACTGCTGTGGACAGTTTGACCTGCTTGGTAGTAGAGTACATGAAACAGTAACATTAAATTAATTATAGCCAATAAATAACATGCCCAACAATGTTAAAGTAGCAGAAAGTGTGAAGACATTCTTCCTAAAAAGTAAATATTGTTTTAGCTTTTGAAAGGTCATTTTGTTCTGCAGCACTAAGTTTTCTTAAAGCTTTCCTTGTGAGAGAAAGAACCATTTTATTACAAAGCCGTCACTATGTATCTGACAGTGCGTGGCCTTTCCCCCCCTGCAGGATATAATTAACTCCATGAGCAACAGTCCGGCCACCAGCAAACCGCCTGTAACCCTGAGGCTCGTCGTCCCTGCCAGCCAGTGCGGCTCCCTCATCGGCAAAGGAGGCTCCAAAATCAAAGAAATGAGAGAGGTGGCGGCACATTTTCTGCCCTAATGATTTCTATAAACATAAAATCAATCATGTTTTTTTATTAATGATATTGCCAGAGGACACTCTCGAATTTATCCCTCATACAGTTCCCATGTAAGCTTCCCAAATCCCATATTTGTGGTTCATGTAGTTTTCATTTAAGCTTCCAGTACTGCATAATCCCCTGTGCATAGGGCTCAAAGCTCAGAGCTCATTTTGCTCTCCCATATCGGTTTCTGCTCAGTTTGAAGGGAAGCAGGGTCAAATAATAATGTAATATTCTTTTTTTTTTTATGTCTCCTTTTACCTCCAGTCCACAGGAGCTCAGGTCCAGGTGGCAGGTGACATGCTTCCCAACTCCACTGAGAGGGCCGTGACGATCTCAGGGGCCCCTGAGGCCATCATCCAGTGTGTCAAACAAATATGTGTGGTGTTGCTCGAGGTACAGTGAGGAGGGGTGGGGTGGACACACGGGGGGATATGAAAGAAATATTAATCAGCTGAAAATATGTCTGATACGGAAAGTCCAAAGACTTGACAGTAATGAAGCAGTTTATTTCTAGAGTTTCTGCTGTATCCAGAGATTTGTTTCTAAATATAATTTCACATCTGATGGATATGCATATGTTTCCATGTTGTTTATGTTTGCAAATGTGTATTACTACCATTGCTGTTAGCTAGCAAAAGTGACAGAAAGTACTGAGTGCATGACAGCAGAGACGAGCGCATGTCCTGCACTGACCAAATGTTTGCACAGTCAGGAGAAAGGCAGGTTTCCAGAGGTCAACAGCAGCAGCCTCGTGACCTCATGTCTGGATTTTTGGGTGACTTTTGTTTACAAGTAACAAACTGACACGATCAGTTCAGGCCATAGACTGTAAATAAAAGATGTACATAGTCATTGTAAAGCCGCTTATTTGTTTGTGAACTTGTGTTTTAAAGCCTCAAGATTTAGCAAGTTTGCATTTTTGGAGCCATATTTAGGTGAGAGGGTTGAGAACTAAATTATTCACGAATACTAACTAGCTTAGTTAGCATAGTTCATGTAAAGTCTGTATGGGTGCTCAAAACTCAAAATAACTGTATGAACTTCAATCAGGAAAACTGAAGCACTATACCAATATGTCAGCAAATAGCTAATATTGGTAAGGCCAATATGTTGGTCAGGCTCTAACTTTGTTTTAACAAAAACACATTTTATTCTTAATGTCGTGGAAAATAACTACTCTACCCACAATCCTAAACTTATTGGTGGAGGTCGTTGTTACCATGGAAATGCTTAAACCCCATGGGTTGCTTAGTGAGTCAGGAATAAAGCACTGTACAATATCGCTAACTAGGCTATAACTTTGTAACACTAGAATAATGAAAAGTACTTAAAATCAAGAAGGCTGGAAGTCCTTTGTACTTGCAATGCATTATGGGATGAGTAGTTCTTTCACCATTAAAAGTAATTATGTACACAGCTTTGGAACTTTGCCTCTTTAATTGTTCATTTTCATTTTTTTAAAAAATGGATATCAATAGTGATAATTAATTAGTGATAAGTAAGTGAGTGAACAGCAAAAAAAACAGTAATTAAAAGTCACCCAAAAGATCAAAGTGTGAGGTGAATACCTTCCCTGCTCTGTTGATGAAACTATTGTTACCTTCTTGTAACTCCGTGTCAAATTTAGAATAATTCTCTGGATCAGAGGGCTACACAGCATTTAGGTGTGTCTCTTTTTCTTGCGCCATTAATTTGAACTATCTGCACAGCCAGTTCTCCATTGGGCCTTCATGATGGCACCAGCCATGGATACTAGGACATTTGTGACATGACTGTAAGTCTCTAGACTTCAACAAAAACTTTCAATAACAGTATGTTAAGTCATCATTATCCAGTTGAAAGTGGTGTTCCAGGTAAATCCAAGTTTAGTTGTGCACTGAACCACGATTTGAACATTTAATGTTGGCATGAACGCACAGTGAAGAGCACTTTTGTGTGAGTGTCCACAGGTTGTCTTCCCTAAGGCACTGTCCCTTCTGGTCTCACTTTATGCAACTTCTTTCTTTCTTTCTCTCTCTCTATTATTTTCTTTCTTCCCATTCTAACACTCTCTCCACATCCCACCCCTTCTTCTTCTTACCCCCACTCTCTCCTCCTTTGCTCTCCTCAGTCCCCACCGAAAGGTGCCACCATCCCTTACCGCCCCAAGCCTGCCTCCACCCCTGTCATTTTTTCAGGTGGCCAGGTAAGAGCAGACCCACTGGGGGCGTCCACAGCCAACCTCAGCCTCTTACTGCAGCACCAGCCACTGCCTGTTAGTGTCGCACCAGGTTTTACTCACTTTTCCTCCCTTCCTCACTCCCCTCACCAAGCCCCCGCCCCTCCTGACTAGCATGAAATCCTCACTACTTTTTTTTTTTACTGTCATCCATCACCCCCAGCCACTCGAACCAGAACTGAGATCAATGGAATTCAGAGAATCTGGACTCAGCTTATCTGAGTCAGAGGATACATACCTTTTAATTGGTCAAAACGGAGGTGGGGAAAAAAAATCCTGGTGCTTCTTATTGAAAATACTCAGAAACCAGAAAATCTAAAGAAAACCAGGAGAAACAAATATTAAGCTTGAACTTTGGTGAAAACAAACTTACTCTAAAGCCTAAAACACAAGTGAAAAGTGACAGTGATTTACAAAAAAAAAAAAAGATTGGTTTTGAAACCACAGCTTTCTTAGTTTTGAATTAAATGCAGGAAAATGCACAAGTAGACTTCAGTAATTTTACTTCAGAGGGAAGCAGATACTTGGAGCGAAGGGGCCGATAGCAACAGAGCCATCCAGACTGGAAGCTCATAGAAGGTGTGTTGCTAAATCAGGTAGTCTGCAGGGGGAGGGAAGCTTGATCTGGGACATAGTGGAGCCTCTCTGAAACAAGCTGTTTTAGCTCCTCGTCTTTTAAGAAAACACACCATTCAAGCCAGTTGTCTTCTGATTGGCCGCCCCTCGTAACCAGCATGTGGGTTGGGCCTCTGTGCTAGGAGGCGGAGCTCTTGAAACCAAGTATTTAGAGCAGTCAAAATGTGCTTTTTGACTCACAGGCATTACTTGTACAGTGCTTAAGAAATGTATTTCACCACCTTTCATTAAAAAAAACACGTCAAAAAATGTCTCTGAGAAGTCAGAAATTAATCAAGCGTAGTAAAGCAGTACATTTGAAAATTCATAGATAACAAGAATTATATTTTAGCATTAAACATAAACATAAAAAATTATTTTGGTAATCACTAATACCGTTAATTTAAGGCAGCTGCGTCATAAACCTAACACTGGGTGGTGGTCTAATACATTTGTTGAGCACTGTATATAAACTGACCTCATTATTTGAAGTTTTGACCATATTTAATATGAATATCTGCTATTTTAACAGTATTTTCATATAGCTAGAAACGCTGTATAAGAGAGAAAACAAGGATGGGTTCCTGTTAAACAGGCCTTACTTTTTCCCATATCGTCAGCTGGTGCCCATTTTCAACTATTTTCACCTTTGCAGCTCTGCTGATCAATGGTTTGGGGGCTTGCCAGCCTTTACTATGACAGGACACCCAGCAAATTGTCTGGGGCAGATTCAAACCTTTGCCTCTGTAAGAACATTACATATGGGTCACTTGCTCAACACTATGAGCTAAACCAGCACCCTTGTTTGGTGGTTTGGTCAATAAGAAATTATGAAAAATTCCTAATACTCATAAATATTTATATCTGAAAAAGATTTGTACCATCGCCTGTGCAAATTATTACTGGTTGACTAATCAATAAACCACTTCAGCTCTATGTTATTCGGGTGCGTTTGAGTCAAAAGAGTCAATATTTCCACTCAAGTACCTTTAATGGTGTAAAAAAAAAATCACCAAACGTGTTTGAAAAGGAACAGTGTGAGCGCCTATAACATGAGTGTTTAGGCAGATTTTGAAATTAAATATATATGAGGTGTTCAAATAGTTGCAGATGAAGTTCCTGTTGATTAGCTAATTGATTAATCACTTTAACTACTATCAGCTAAGATGCAAATAGGAGGAGAATTGTTGGGTTG
>VUQK01020787.1:54967-73475 GCA_015106715.1 Bujurquina vittata
GTAAGGGTAGAGGAACCTTGTGAAGTCTTTTTAGAGGTCTAGAGCAAGATGAGGGATAACTAAAATTTCCTATAATTATTACCATTAACTCTAATTTCATTTTAATTCACCCTAATTAAAAAATGAGTTCAATTATGATCTTAATCAAATCTTTATTTAAAGTTTAATGCCAGAAACGTGACACAGACAACGCAGCTTCTACAGTGCAGTGCAGGAAAAATGAAGAAAGTGTAAAGTGCCAAATAATCTGGGCGATCTGGTGCAGTTATTAAGTCCAGGAGATTAGTAAAACACTTCAAAACATTAACCAGATTCCTATTGTAATTTTGTGCAAAATCTCAGTTTTATCGGATTCTGTTTAACAAAATGCTAATATACACTTGCCACCACTTTATTAGGTATACCTGTTCAGCTGCTCAGCAACTCAACACATTTAGGCATGTAGACATGGTCAAGCTCACCTGCTGAAGTCCAGACTGAGCATCAGAATGGAGAATAAATGGGATTAAAGTGACATTGAGCGTGACATGGTTTTTGAGTGTTTAGCCATCATTAGGGTTTACAGAGAACGGTCTGAAAAAGAGAAAATATCCAATGATTAGCTGTTCTGTGGGAGCAAATGCCTTGTTGATGTCACAGGCGACTGGCCAGGCTGCTTCAGGCTGATAAAAAAGTAATAGTAACTCAAATAACCACTCGTTACAACCAAGGTCTGCAGAAAAAAGTGATGGGAAACCACCTAAAAACCCACAATGCAACTGATCTACCATCAGAACCACATTCCAAGTTTTACTTCCATCACTTAGGGCTGCTCAACTGTTTGTGTGCACATAATTAAAGGCACATGAAAAGGTCTTATATTACTTTATGTAGCATCAACTGTTACAATTTAGGTTCCATAAACCCTACCCCCTTCCTTTTAAAGCCATCGCTTTTTTTACCTGGCAAGTGTGTGGTTTCTACATCGGCACTTTCTGTAATTTCACATTTCCTGCTGCAGCAGACATTTCTTTTTCTGATGTGTTGAAAGCGGATCACGCGTCTCCAATGCAGCCTTTGTTTTACTCTTTAAGAATTACCCTGCAACTAGCAAACACTGTCAGGGGAGAAAACTAGTCACTTACCACTGCTTGATCAGGACCAAAGGGTCCTCATTTAAATGTAATCATCTGACACAGGATAATGTCCCTGACCCTTCACCTATATACTGATTTATTCATTAAAACACGCCTCAACAACAAAACCCACGTTAGAAGGAAAGCTTCTCTTATCTGCAGCACATTCAGTTGGTTGAAAAATTAGCTAAAGAGGTACCCACTAAATAAATGCAATTCCTTAAATTGTTTCTTTCATTAATATATGTGTGGAGGGCATTTGTTTTAGTCAGCAGCAGCAGTCTAAGATGCATCTCCCACCCCCGTCTGAAGTGAAAGACTCTTTTCATTTTAACATCTCAATGTGAGCAAGCCGCCTTTGAAAGTCTGAACTGCTCTTTCAGAGCAGATGCTCAACATCCAGAAATGCAGACAGCTCCCAAACAACTGACTGAGAGCTTTTTACCCCGTCAGAAGAAGTCATCCAGCCATCTTCATTGCAACTAAATTGTGCAGGAAGTTTGGCTGCAAGAGGCACATAAAATAAGGATCCCAGTTTGAATTTATTATTCATAAGAAGTTGTTTTACGGCTGAGAACATACCAAATTACAGAAAATTGGTTTTATTTTATGGTTCCAGAGCAGGAACACTGAAGACTTAAAACTGAGCACAGGATGATTCTGGGAAATATAAGTTTCATGCTGTTGACACCACAGTTTTAAAGAAACACATAATAGCTGCTGGGTTCACGGCTAGACTCAAGGGCCGATTTAGATTTTTTTGGGAGATCGCCAAGAAGCTGCCTGAGAAATTTAGAGGTGGGCAGGCTGTAATCGTTGGCAGGGATCCAGTGCAGAGCTTTGCAGTGTGCAGCAGATTTTAATGTGCTGCTGACAGTGAGACTGACTGAGGAACTCTTGACACCTGACAAGCATGCAGTCCCATCAGGAAAGTCTTCAGGGAGACCGGCAGGGTTTTCAAACCTTCTCAGGTTAGAAACAGGGAGGTTTATAACATAATTTATCTGAAAAAGGGATACATTACAGTATATCCACCAATTTTAGCTTATTCCAAGAATTCACTGATTATTATTCAGTCCAGTGCATGATGCTGCTCTCAGAAAATGAGCCCGAAGATCATGTGTTCAAACTGTTTCAGTGGCTGGTGAAGCATTTGGTCAACCTACATTCTGGCCAAAATGAAGCTATAGTAACATGTAGTCTGAGCTGGGGATTCTGAAAACGCAGACGGCTAGAGATGCAATTTGGATGCATTGGTGAGCAAGTCACCAAAACCAGAGCTGCACACTTGGAAAGAAAGAAACTTCCAGCCATCCGTTAGTTTAGAACGGCTGTCTTTGACTGTCTCTTTGCTCTTGAAAACAGAAGCACTCTGCAGGTTGTCGGCACACTAAACGACAAACGTGTCTGTGTCTTTTAAACCCCAGGGTTTATACTACAAAATACTCCCATTTTGTTCCCTTAATGGCTCAAATCACTGTGGAAATATACCTGCATATGTCAGCAGAGCAACTGAGGTACATCAACAGCCACAAACGTGTATTCAGTCAAACCCACCTAACTCTTTTTTTTCTTTATTTTTACTAAAGCTTATAGAAAGTTCTGATTTCAGAAGAGCTGAAACACTCTGTGGTCTGAAATGTTGCTCATACTTACTGTAAATGTTGGGACAATGCAGCAAAATATCAGACCATGACCGATGGTTTTTAATATCTAACGCTGACATTTTACAGTTTCTGAGCGCTGCACCTGCGGTGCGTCCAGCTTAACTGCTGGCGTTGTAAATAAACTGTGGTTGGAGTTATAAGGCATGTGTCAGTTAATGAAAAGGTGAACATTAATGATGTAACTCCTCGAGTTAATGGGCTGCCTTGGGAGCTGAAGCTGACTTTTCTCTCTTTGTCATGAACTTTTGACATTTCACAAGATCCTGTTATTTTCTAAAGCAGTTCATCATTTTAGTGAGTTTAGTGTCCTTTGGAGCCTTGGCAGTGCTCCAGCCACTCCCTGATATTCTCTAAGCAGGAAATGAACTTGACTTCATTATTTTTGATCAACTCAATCTACGCCCACCACTTCTGGTGGCCAAAGCTGGATGTTCGGTCAAAAGAAAATCATCTTTGTGGGGTGACAAGAAAGCCACTAGATTAGGTTGCAGATCATATGGGTGCAAAGGCACTGAGCTGAGCTATCCTAACCATTCACTGCATGTTATTCTGCTGCTCTCTTTACCAAAGCAAAGGCAACGGCCATTCAGAAAAGGTGTAACTCAAGGTATCATTATGTTGCTACAGTTTCCCTCTGAGTGAGCCACATGCAGGCAAACTTTATACAGTAGATGAACTCACTGATCACTGTGTGTGTGTGTGTGTGTGTGTCCGTGCACCATTTCAATTCATGCCTCGGCAGACTGGAAAAATTGCAGGATGCAATTTTTCTCCAGAACCGCTCATCCAGACAACATGAGCGAGCTACTGAAGTCATTTGTCACAGGAAACCAAAGACAAAAAATAAATGAAATTAAATGTCCAGCTATCTTTGAACAAGTCTGAGTCTTGGACCATCAGACGGCTGGCTGAAAACTGAGACTTTTTGTGCCAGCTGTATTTTTTTTCACACCCTTCAAACCCTTCAAAGGAGGTTTGCTTGAGGGTTAAGAGTTGGTTTTTCATTTAAAGTTTGAATCAGATCAGCTAATAGGCACTTGGATTTGTGGTTAAACCTACAGTTGTGGTCAGAAGCTTTCAGACACTCATCAGAGGCGTGAATGTCGTGGTAATTTGGGGCTTTTAATGATTTCTCTGAACTGTTCTTTTTGCAGGGTGGAATGATTGTACAGCATCTTTAACGACTTTAAAAAACAAGAATTGGGTTCACAAGTTTGATTTTTTAGGATTTTCTCAGATCCACACAGGGTCAAAAGTATACATAGAGGCTCAAATATACATAAACACTCACTTAAACCTTTTAATAAGTGGTGCTGAAGGTTCTAAAATCTCTTTTAACTTGGCACGGTTTATTAACCACTCATTAGTGACCATGACTGACTGCAGCTGGAAGTTTCATGTATATATTTGAGCCTGTCAGTATACTTTTGATTCTGTGTAGAGAAAATCCAAAATTACTTCAAACTCGTGAACGCAGTTCTTGATATTTAAAGCCATTAAAAATGTATGCTCTACAATCATTCCACCCTGGAAAAAAAAAAAGTTCAAAGAAATCATTAAAAGCCCCAAATTACCACAGCGTGCAGGCCGTGATGAGTGCATGGAAACTTCTGACCACTACTGTAGTATTAAGAGGCTTAGAAATGATGAAGATAGCTAAACAATGAGTCCCCTTCCCCCTAAACACGGAGTGTAGCGGTCACACTGATCGAGAACCTTTATCCAAAATATGAGAACCACTCATCCAAATGACCCCAGACTCAGCACTTTACTTCCTCGTGTTCCCAGCGTCACACCTGCCAAGTTTGAAATGGATCAAATGAAGCTGTAGAAGCTGTACGGAGATGTCGCAACATTTTTAGCATGGTAAATGCAAAGCTTGAAAGCTTACAATTTCAGTTTGTTTGTCAGGAACCCAAAGGGCTATGAAAGCTGGCCTTCAATCACACAGTCATCAGCCTGTCTCCCTGTGCTCTTTTCACTTAATTTACCCTCAATAAAGTTTCAATAAAGGTTTGTCCGACTGGCCTTGTCCAAAGGTTCTCTGGCCCAGTGTTGGCTCAGGATATGAATGCTGGAGCCTGTCCATGCTCTCACTTAGCAATGCTGTAAGCTGCTTATAGACAACCTTCTGTCTAATGCAAAAGACTTTTATCAAAGCAATGAGGACAACAATGACATGCAGATCTCAAAGTTGGTCCAAATCTTTTGAAGGCGGGAGAGAGCAGGGGTCTCCGGTCCCGGTCCGCTGACCTGGGGGGGACACGGAGCTGAAACATGCTGTGTTTAAGAGCAACTGGAAACAGAGTGAGCAAAATCCAATGGCACATAGCCTCTGCAGCCTGAAATCATTATCAAATGTACTGAGTGTGTACTGAGAGGTCAATATGTACTGTAGGGCAGCGCAGTGCTGCTTTCAGAGACTCCACAATGTCATTTATAACAAACCAGGCAGGCTAGGCGGGAGGTGTCAAAACCGTGTGTCTTTGTTCACGGGAAATAATGTCGTCTGTTGCAATTCGGTGCTTAAACAGCAAATCTGAAATGTGACAGAACCACTCTGTCTGTACTGCTTATCCAATCCCTTAACTGGCCCGGCTCCATATCATTGTGATCCCAGGGACGACTGAATTCATTTAAGACGGGATACTATGCGGGAATTTTGCCAGGGGTCTGACAAGATGAGCAAGGATGTTAAACAAACGCCTTGGCAAGTCACACAACCCTTAAACAGCGGCGGATGCAAAGTAAATCTATCACCGATCACCTAAGAGACAAAAAAAAAGACACCACTGAGCTGCTACAGCATTTATCAGCGTGCCTGGGGAGGGTTGGACGCAGCCACTGTAAAAGCAAACTCATGCACGCTGAAATGCTTCACTGGTCAATACAATCAATGATTCTGCCTTTCAGCAAAATTGACGGGGCTGAACTCTGCTCACGGCTGCCATTTAATCATACAGATGCTTTGCAAAGCGGCTGGCTGCATTCAGGTGGTCTTTGCATCACCGTCATACTGTCAAAGGTCTTTTGTCACAGCCAGTGTGACAGCATTGAAGTCCTCCATCGGGACAGGACAATTGTAATCAATGTTTATGAAGAATGACAGAGAGCGGCATGCGGGGCAAGCAATCAGTCAGGCAGAGCACGGCAACAATGGGATGGCAGTAGGTTAACAAAGTGGGGTGCAGGGACCTCCGGGCTCTTTTAGACGGGATGTTCATGAAGAGAATGAAAAGTTTAATGTCTCTTTTGTTGGATTTTGATGTTTAATTTATTCTCAGTGGGCTAATAATTGAGCGGCTTCAGTGCTACAGTACAAAATGCTCATCAATTTACTTTGTCATGCCCTTCAGTGGTACAAAAGTGCTCATTGCTTTGTTTTTCTAATCAAATAAATACAGATGGGGGTGAAAATATAAATCAAATGTGGAAAAAGAGGGACAAAGAAAGCAGCGGGTACAGGAGGTGTTCCAAAGAAAAGGTTTAGATGTCAGTCAAAAGTGCAAGAGAGCTTGAAATTTAAAAGTGATACATCAGTAGGTGCAAGGGAAATGATAATGCTGGTGGAGTAGGTTATACAAAAATTCATTTTCAGGAGCTCAGCCAATCATTTAGTGAAGTAAATACCACAAATGATAAGCAGAAATGCAGTTCCTCAGAAGTTTTCTTGGCATAAAAAAAAAAAAAAGACTCAGAATTGAATCATGATCACATTCAACAGCAAAAAGCAAACTGATGAAATCATCTTACGTCTCCATTCTGATGCTCACTTTGAACCTTTGCAGGTTTTCTGCGTTGAGATGCAGCCATGTGACTGGCTGATCAGATATTTGCAGTGAACAGGTGTACCTAACAAAATGCCATTGAGTTTATGAACCAGAAACACTTTTAGCTTCTGTGGAATCTAAAAGGCTTCATACTATTGTAGTCTTCTGGGCCGTGTGGGGGTCGAACCCATGACTTTGGCGTTATAAATTATACATAAAATTAAATTATAAACAAAAATTCTCTTTGCATTGGAAGAAAAGAATGTGGGAGGTTGTTTCTGTCACTGAAAAGAAAAGACTGCCATCCGTCAGTCAAAAAAAGTCGACTTTCTAACTCAAACCTCTGAGGAAATATATGAAATTTCGAGTTATTACGCTGAAATTTTAAGATAAATACCCGAAATTTTGACTGTTGCAGAAAATGTTCTTTTTTTTTCTCCCAAGCTCCCATAATAAAAAAGAAACACAAACACCACTCTGCCGTTACCTGATTATCAGCCGTGCTTTAGTGTTGCAGATGACACTCTGAAATCTGTGGGAATAAACCTGCTGTCAGAAAGTTTGCAGATAAGGGCGGGCAGCAGTTTTCCCGGTGACTTGCAGGTGCTACATTTACGAGAAAGAAAGGAAGAACCGGGACCCCCAGCGGTGCAGCCTCCCCTCTGCATCACACACACTCACCCACACACACCCACACACACACACACACACACACACACACACAGACTCACCGCTGCTGCAAAGCCGCACCCGACACCAGGTCCTGATCAAACAGCTGGATCCCGACTCTTAAAGTGGCTGCATGTTCTCAGCTGGACTCGTTTGAGGACGATTTATCGCTGGATGTCTCCACTCCGTTTAATGCACAGTGATCAGGACAGAGTGAAGCTGTCAGGTAGGCGCCAACTCAAGTTTTTGCCCTTTTTTTTTATCAATTTAAAGGAGTGAGCTGCGCCAGCTTATTGGCACGCGTCCTCCTTTTAAGTTTTGTTTGGGAAAAAAAGGACCAAATGAGACCTAAATAGAAACCTGATTTATTTTTCTGTCTGTATAAGATCACTTTGTTGTGAAATAGAAATAATAATTTGCACACAAAAATATGTTTTTTTTTTTCTCTTGTGTGTGATATTCGTAAGGGGAACTTTAGAGAACTGGGCTTTTATTCGTAATTGTTAATTAATCAGTTAATTCGAAATTAACGAATCAATTAAGTCAGTCTTTTGCCATTCGGAGCCCAAAAGTGAAGTCCTAATCTTCAATTAAGAGTCTTCTTTATTACATAATATCAAATTGACAGCCAAAAAAGAAGATAGATGCTTTAAATGCCATTTAGCTTAAAATTAGTTGAAACTTATGAGAGTTAATCTCCAAATTGCACCCTATTAACTACATTTATATTTGCAATATCCTTTCTCATTTCCTGCATTCTTATCTCTGTTAATATTCCTGCGATTTGCAAATTGTGCCCCCCCCCCGTTTCTGAGACATTTGGCTTATCGGTGTGGACATCACTGAGAAAGCACTGCACAGCAGATTGTTTGAGACTCGGCATCTTGATCATAAAGCTGCTTATCACTCGCTGCTGTCAATGCAATCCTGTAGAGGTTTTAATTTGCGCCCTGACCTTCGCTGCTCCCACATGCATCACTGCTAACCTTATAGACTACGGGCAGTTTCTTTTTTAATCACAAATCACTGTTTTCAAAGTTCATCTGCTGCATATTGATGCGCTCACACCTTGTTTAATGGCTTGCCGTTTTCTCACGGGGACAAATTTTGAGTTGAGGGACCCATGCTATAGAAAACGTGGGATTGTTATTATGATAATCTTGAACTTTACTAGCTTCCCCCTCCAAGAAGGAAGGCGTCTGAAAAAGAGGGGGGGATTTTTCCTGGAATGAGAGTGTGAAGAAGGCTTTCAGGAAAGACGTTTCCTCCTTCTCACCATCTGGTTCTTCATCTTTTTGTCTCACAGGTTTTCTGCAGTCGGTGGAGAAGATGTGCCCTCCGCACCCTGGACCGCTTTTCCCCCCTCGCTGGGTTACATCATCCATGCCTCACTGTGATATCTCATCTAGCGCACATGCAAACGTTCAAAAATGTGCCCTCTTTTGAGATGGAGCGGGGATCGGTTGTCCCTAAAGAAAGAATGAAACTTTAGCCCCGTCGTTTGTTTGAATGCCAGCTGGGCAGCAACTGCCACAATGCAAGGTCATCTGGCAAGGCCACTGGACATTTGTGGTAGATTCTTTGTGACCTTTGAGTAGTTCTGCTGTTACCTGTTTGCTGTTGCAGCAAAAGAAAAAATAATTGCCTTTCTCTGTATATAAGGGCTCTTTCACCCAGTCCTGGATTGTATTTCATGCCTCTAAAGCAGCACGTCTTCAGCAGCACCACTGATTTCAGTCCCAGCGTGGGCTAATGGGGGCCTCTCCGAGGTGCAGGTCATCCATAAAACCTTCTTTTAGTTTTCTTTTCTTTGTGGGAACACTTCTGCTCTTCGCTTTGATAATGACCGCCACTGCTTGTCCTAAGGTCTGTCACTGCACGGAGAGGAACGGCATGGTGGTGCAGTGCACGTCACGTAACCTGGAGAGCATCCCGTTGAATTTACCCAAGGACACCGTGGTTCTCCTGCTCTCATCAAACCAGATCAGACACATCCCAAAGGGAGCCTTCACTGACCTCCACCACCTCAAGCAGCTGGACCTATCCCACAATGCCTTGGAAATCGTGGAGGTTGGTGCCTTTCAAGGGGTTTCCGAAGCCCTGCGGACCTTGGATCTTTCAAACAACCAACTGAGCAGCCTCCCCAAGGACACCTTCACCAAGCTGCACGCTCGAATCCGCCTCTCCAACAACCCCTGGCACTGCGAGTGCTCTTTGCAGGAGGTGCTGAGGGAGCTGAGGCTCGACCCCGAGACGGTGAACGAGGTCAGCTGCTTCACGTCGGTGCAGGAGGAGTACGTGGGACAGCCAGTGATCCAGGTCCTGGACTCGGGGATCAACTTTTGCAACTTCCACCACAAGACGACGGATGTGGCCATGTTTGTGGCCATGTTCTGCTGGTTCTCCATGGTGACAGCTTACATCATTTACTACATCAAACACAACCAGGAGGATGCCAGAAGGCACATGGAGTACCTCAAATCCCTGCCCAGCACCTCCCACATGAGCAAGGACTATGACACAGTGAGCAGCGTCTTTTAAGATGAACCTGAACCAATGAAGATGGATCAAAGGATGCCAACGAATGCAAATGAACCAATGAATATGTTTACAGCATATGAGGAATATTGAGAAGTGATGGCCATGCAGTGCAGAGATTAAAGGGGCAAGGTTTGAACAGATTACAATGTTGTAAAATGTGGCTGTCATCACTAAGTGCAGGCTTTGAAAGATACAAAAAAAGGTTTCCGTTCTGCAATGGCAGATTATTATTTCTCACTCAAATCGTGTGTATAGTGCACAAAGGTGCCTCTAAAGTTTGCAGAAACGGTTTGCATATCACACCAAGGTATACTGTAGAACTTGAGCAACCAGCTGAGAAAAGCCTGAAAACCACTTGAGTGTGCATCAGAAATGAGCTCCCTGACAAACAATCCCCTCGGCTTCACAGAGAAATATCCAAGTCTGAATTAGTTTGATGCGTTTCAAAAAGAAAGAAAAGGAGGACCTTTGGGGGCTACAGCAGAGAAACGGTAGCTGTTAATCCCTGTTAAATCTAATGTGTGTTTCCGCCTAACGATAAGATGTTGTATGCTTAATGAGCCATAAAGAATACAAGTTTTGCAGGGGGCATTTGGTAGCTGTGAGAACCCCTCGTGACACCTCCACACTCAATTTAAGGTGGCATGGCAGCCCAGAATTAAATTTCACACTTGAGTGCTTGTTTTGCTTCAAAAGATGATGTTTGTTACTTTTTAGAAAGAAACACAATAAATTCCTGTCACAGAAAAAGTTCAGTTTGATAGCTCAGATATTGAACTGATTTATTTTTTTTTCTCTATTTTGGTTTAAGTAAACTCCACACACACACGAAACATTTCATCAAGTTACAGTAACTTTTTTTTTTGGACATTTTGCAAGTTGGCAAAGCAGAAAAAAATCTTTATACAGTGAAAGCAGATCAATGATACTCATTTTCAGCCCCTTAATTGTTATTCTTGGACTACAATTTACAGTTCAAAATAATCCCTATGTGTCTGTATGGGATTCCTTAATTAAGCTAGTGTCTTAGCTCCTCCCCCTTCAGGAAAGTTTCCTTCGGATTGGCTTCCTGTGGCAGTACATTTAAACAGCGGGCTCTCTGTGACATCATATAGAGCCACGAGTAGAAAAAACTGTTTAAAACAGGCTGTTTTGAATAGTTTGAAATCTGAGGATTTTGCACACAGGGATTGCTTGAATGTATTCTGACCTCTTTACTTGAAAATTTGGCCATGTTTAATATGAGCATCCACAAGTCTAATAATGTGTGTGTTTTATACACACATATATATATATATATATATATCAACATGAAATGTAATCTGTTGTCAACGTGTAGTAGACTCAATGAATTTGTGCTACTTCTCTTTCGTGGTGAGTTCAGTGTAGCACTTTAAGTCAGATTAGTCTCTGCGTGCTGTGCCCCACACCTGAAAGCAGTTTAAAGCGGAGCCCACTCACAGGGTTTTATCAATCAAGCTTCCATCTTGCTGACTGCTGAATTCACACCAATTACAACCAGTTTGCCTTTTAGCACTTGCAGAAGAATGAGCAACAAACTGTGAAAAACGACCTGGACTCATGGAGTTTTTGTTTATTTTGTGCAATAATTTAATTTGCATCACACAAATGACACATTTATTTTTTTTTTCTTATGGAATTCTTTTACTTCAGCTAAACATAAAACTGTATTTTTCAATATATGAATATATGTTTTTGTGCACCATTAAAAAATAGATGGAAATCAGCTGTTACTCTGACTAATGGGACCTGAAAAGATGGACATAGGTACTGTGACATCACCCATTGTGTGTGTCTGTGACGTTTTTTTTTTCTTTAAACAAGAAGTGACAAGCAAGGGGTGGAGCTAATTGAGAGGCGCTGCACACTGACAGGGTAGCGACTTGTTGGTAATCACAACCGAAAGTAGTTTCAAGTTTCAGGGCAGTTGCTGAAAGCTCTCCCACAATAATCTGCTGTTACAATCTGCAGCCATAACACATTCCTCACAGTGAGATCCTGTTATCTATTGGTACAGATTTTATGATGAAAAATACCCCAAGCTCCAAATATGGAAGCCATATATCTTCAGCTGCACAGATCTGGATGAAGCTGAATATTAATAAGTGTCTCGCAACCCTAAAATAGTTTCATCCCACTAACGGCTCAAGTTCATAAATCTAACAAGCCGTTGCGAAAGACATTTCAGTATCCATTTATATCCATTTGTATAATCATTTAAACTATATTTGATACATATTGTGCAAATATCTTATGCCACGCTTTACGTGTTTCTCTATAAGTTGCTAGGGAAATGGGAATGGGTGCAGTGATTTACTGAAAACATACACAGAAATGCAGTATTTGAGGCAAAAACAGAGCCTCTATCCTCTTTCTTAAGGAAAGTGCCTGAAGATAAAATCTTAAATTTGTTCTTTGCTAAGTTGTCTGTCATGTAGACACAACACTGGTACATCCCTTGAGTTAGGTGCCTTTTTAATGCTTGAATGATTCATAGTTAACTGTCAACATGGTCAGGTACAAGGACTGGACTGAAAATGAGTGAAAAGCAGCCAATGCTCATTGAGGAACTTTGCAAAACTTTCCAGAAATCCTGGAGAACTATTGCTCAAGACAACATTTAAAAAAAGTCTATCTGCTTGGAAGCAAAGTATCAAGAAATGAGGGGTGGCTCATAACTTTTGCACAGTACTGTATCTTAATCTCACTTAATATTTTTTTTTGCTAAATGTCTAATGCTGACCTTGCAATCTCAAAACCTCAACCTATGCCTCCTGTTAAACAGTCAGGACGTTAATTACGCTCCACATTACTTTGTCTTACAAGTCCCGAGGGCTGTGGTGTACATCATAATGAAGCGAATATTATTAATTAGCTGGATACAGCTGAGGTCAGTGTGTCTCTCTCTAAGTTTAAGTTCAGAGTGGCAATTCGTTAGAGTTGTGTAGGTGCTTTAGCAGAATTGGAAGAAAAGCTCAATACTGCAGGAGACAACAGCTTTCTTCAAAACTCGAGGTACACTGGGTGGATTAATAGCCTTCTTTGTTTGTCAGATTCCTAAATCATCACCCCAGACTGCCAAAAGTCCATAAAATGCCCTCTTTGCTCTCTCTCTGCTGTTTCTTCTTTACCAGGACTCATAAATTTTGGGGGTTTTCTTTATTTTTTGGCTGTTATCAGGAGAATCGACTCCAAGCCTCCTGTGAAAATAGTGTCAAACTGGAATATGAAGATCTTTCTTCGCATTGAAGTACACTTTAATTTCTACGACATTATGTTTTGCACACTAATTTTAGCTGTTTTCAAGCAGGTTGTTGGAAGGAAAACATTAGACATTAAAGGGTGCCTGTGCCTATTCTCTGTTATGGCTTACAAACGCTGAAGTTCATGTAACCATGAATAAAGTTTAAAATTAGGAGGTAAATTCAAACGCCAAAAGAATAAACAAAGGGAGTGAATAGAGCTGCTGTAAAGCTTTGTAATTGTTTGCTCAGTTTGTACCATTAATGCAGTATAGCTGGAAAACCAAGGTCAGATAGCTCTGTAAAGAATGATGTAGTTGCGCGACTGGGTGCTAAAGAATTGAGTTCTGAAGCAACACCCCAAATGTCAGCAATTAAAAACAGATTTTTTTTATGTGATGGGATTTTGAAGAGAAATGAATAATGAAAGCTTTAAATCAGACAGTGACCATGAAAACAAAAACCAAACACACTCGTTGCACTTTCAAATGTTAACAAGCTGACACATACTGACCAGGAGCGATGCTGGTTTTGTTATTTTCTCAAGCATGAAACACTCCCTTCACTGTAGACACAGTCCTGTGAAAAAGAAAGTCTTCACAAGATAGCTTGAAGGGATATTTTATCAGACTTCTACTTTGCTGTAAAGAAACTTCAACCTTCTTTACAACCTTGCTTCAGTTCATTGATGTTTGTGGGCATTCATTTATGCTCAGCTCTCTTAAAGTCCTTCCACAGTATTTCAGTCAGGTGGAGGTCTGGACTTGCCCAGATGCTGTGGCTGCAAAACAAGCCCAAATCATCGCCCTTTCTGTCACGTTTGCGTGAAGGAGGAGGCTCAACAGCAAACCTGTGAAGAAAACACAGGAAAATAATGAATGTGCAGGAAGGTATCCAGTTGGATGCTGCCAAACGGGACCACTCCAATCCTCCAATCCTTGTTGACGCTAAGCTGCTCGCTCACAGGATCCTGTGGGAAGGGAGGAGACAGATCAGCTGTAGGACGGCAGAAAGAGCAGGTATGCAGGTCGCTGAAGCAGGAGCGGCACTAACTGAGTGCAGAGTACGATCCAGCGCTGGATGGCGGCCCTTCCTCTCCTTAAAAGGGGTAAGGAAAATTAGCTGATTGTACACAGGTGAGAAGCACAGCTGGCAGGAGCTGGAGTGAATCCCACCCCTGAAACATAAGTTGAGGTTAATTGGAAGGCAGGAAACATGACACTTCCACCACCGTGCTGATAGCTGATGAGGTGTTTGGCTTTGTGCATTATGGCCAAACATTTCCACTTTGTCAAGATGGACTATGTGTCATGGAGGCAGGGTCCAAAAGTAGTACTCACGGGCAGGTTTAAATATCAAAAACAAGCCTTTATCAGTGCATGTGAAGACCTAAAACAACACAAAAACAGAAACCCCAAACCAGCATGAGAGTCAACAGAAGCAAAAGCAGGTGATCTCACAAAGACATGCGGGGAGAAACAGGACTGTGTATCCCGAGAGGATAGCCTGAACACAGAGACATGAGTGAGAGCAGGGCACAGGTTAAAACGAGAAATGCAGGAGGCAAAACTAGAACAAGTCACGTGAGCAAACTAACCTTTAAAGTAAAACAGGAAGTAACCAAAGACAAATTACTAACACTGAGACAGGAAAACTGGCCTTAAACTTGATGAGCACACGCGGAAGAAGAAACTAGAAGCACAACCAAACCAACCAACCAATGACAAGCCAGGACCAGGACAACGTGTTTGTGTGAGACAAGGTAACACTCGCATACTATGCAGGATAAAGGCCTGCAGCGAGCATGTGAAGGCAAAACGTTTAATTTGAATGCAACTTTCCCAACTCCATCAATATGAAGCA
Organism: Bujurquina vittata; assembly: GCA_015106715.1. Taxonomy (NCBI): domain Eukaryota; kingdom Metazoa; phylum Chordata; class Actinopteri; order Cichliformes; family Cichlidae; genus Bujurquina; species Bujurquina vittata. Next base: position 69,856 of record VUQK01020787.1, read on the forward strand.
TGAAGCTCAGGCTTGTTTTTATGGGCCAATGGTACAATAGCGTTTACTGGTTTTCTACCACATGCTGAAATACGCAAGGCCTTTCCTGAAAAAGCCACAATCTGGAGGGGAGCAAATGTTGCCCTGAAACCTCTGCATACCTTTCAGCACTGATGGTACCTTTCTAGATGTGCAAGCTGCCAATGCCATCAGAGATGCAGGCTTTTGAACTGAGCGCTGACAACAAGCAAGTGTTCCTGAGCCCATGCAGTGGTTTCCATGACCCAATCATGCCTGTTTGTGATGAAAATATTTTCATCTTTCATCTGTTTTGTGTACTTTTACTTGGTGAGTGTGATCTGAAAAATGCACACCTGCATTAACTGGACTGTTTCATTGAGGCACAGAATGAAACCACTCATAGGGTGGTTTGTTTGCTGGACAGCATGGTGTGAATCCTTGTTGTGCAAATGAGAAAATGTGCTGATTTTGGCTACCAGAAGCAACAAATCTAGAGAATGTCGCCCACTATGACGTGCTGAGCGAGCTCTAAATCAATTTAGCTAATTCCCCTCCAGAGGTTGAATGTTGGTCACACCTCAGTGAACATCCAAACTCAGTCTGCTGTTGTTATTTCTCCATGTGAAGCTGGAAACATGTTGTTTACGATGTTTCAAGGATTGCTCTGATGTTAAGAGCCCAATTAATGAGTGTGTGTGATAGGGAAACGCATCTCTCAGGTCCTGTCTTAAAGACATGACTTTCAGATCCTGTTCATCTGCTGCAGATTTTAGTTCATAGTTTGTGGGTTTTTGTTTTTTTTTAAGGCCTGGCCCTTTCTTTTGTCCTCCACTCGTCCATTTTTTTCCAGATTTATTAAGGACACACTGCAAACCACGCTGAGATATGCCAAGTTTTCAGCTCTTTGGGAATCACCTCGTTGGTGCAAAAATACAATTTTATGCCTGTCAAATTGTGTTATCTTTGACATTTTTCATCTATTTAACCAAAGAAATTGGAACTAATGGTGTGCTCTTGTGACAGGCTGTTAGTAACAAATTCTCTAATGCCATAAAACTGGTTCTTTGCAAAGTTGTCTGTTACAGCATGTGTAGACACAACACTGGTTCATCCCTTGAGTTAGGAGCCTTTTTTTTTTTTTTTTTGTTTTTTTTTTTTTTTTTTTTTTTTTTTGCTTGAATGATTAATAGATCAGAGTTAAGCGGCTTAACAAACAAACAAACAAACAAAAAATGAAAATAAGTGAAAAAAAAAAGCAGCAGCAGTCCAAAAAGAACTTTGAAAGACCTTCAGAAAGAACTGCTGGAGAGCTGTTGCTTAAGACCACTTTAAAAATTACAAGAGAGTCTGGCTGCTTGCAAGCAGCAGCTCAAGACTTTTGCACAGCAGTGTACATCATGCTGACTAATAATCATGGACATATATATAAAACAGAAAATGGCCTCGCTAAGAGGAGAAAACAAAATTTAATTCTTCCTCAGAGAGCACTTTGGATTGTGCTGCCAGCCAGACTGACTGAAAGTAATGACACAAGCAACAAAGTTGTACTTAGTTTATGTATTCAGCAATTTCTTTTGAAACTCGGCTCCCCAGTGATTTTACTGTATCGCAAAACTTCGGAGGAACGATGCATCAAACAAAAAAGCGCAGCCTCACATTGTTCAGTCACCACAAGTAAAATAAAAATTGAGTACTGTACAAGCACGTTTTGATGGGCAGCCCGAGGGCGCCTCGACACAAACTCCTCCTCATTCTCTGTCTCTTCTGCAGATGGTTGAACCTTGAACAGTGATCCGTGAAGGTGCAGCGTCACGCATCAGCTCTGACCGATAAAGGTGAAGGCTGTGCATGAGTATCTGTGTGTGTGTGTGTGTGTGTGTGAGTGCGCCCGTGTGTAAATGAGCTATTTAAAAAGTCAGTGTGACCGAGAGGCATTTATATTTTGATGGATTGAGAGTGCGACTGGATCAAAGGGAAGTTTTTCAAACTAATATAAGGTGGGAGAGAGAAGAACACAGTTACAGGAACTTTGAATGCATTGAAGCCACGGGTCAGACTGGATTATTCAGCTGTTGTGATACTAAATCAAACACTTTTCCCAGCAAGAGCACGATTGCTTCTTTACAGGTAAGTTCAATAATCAGCCGTAAAGGGAGCTGAAGCCACAATCTTCTGATCAGAAGTCAGACACCTTATCTATGAGGCTACATGGTCTCTAAGCAGGTGGTATCAGTACAGCCTGAAGGCTAATGACCTGAGGAAACTGGACCCTCCAGATGGTTTCACATGTTTGTCAGGCACCCTCTGATACACAGTAGAATTGATGGTGGATTTCATGGCGGCGAGCTGGCCAAACGTGACACTTCCACCTCCGTGTTGCACAGCTGGTATGAGGGTCTTTCCTGGAATATTTGGTATACGCCAAACACCTCCTCTGTTCTGGTGTTCAGATAATTGACAGATGATTTTAGAACATTATTCCAGAAGTCCCGGTCTTTGTCCATGTTCTCTCAGGCAAACGTCAGTTGCGCGCCTCCCATGCAAGATAAACTTGAATGTAGAGGCGTGCACTTTCACATCAACAGCAGCAAGAGCCTGCTGTAGAGCCAGTTATGATATTTTAGGGCTTTTGGTGACGTCTTTTAGCCTTTCGCGGTCCGCTCTCAGGGTGACGGTCAGGCCCGGTCATGTGCAGTTGTTATAACTGTCCTCCACTTATACTTTATTATACAAACAGTTCAATGGCTGATTTTCAAATTCTTTTGAGGCCCTTTTAAATCCCTTACCAGACTTACAAGCTGCTTCACTTTCCTTTCTGAAAGATAGCTCCTTTAATCTCACTGTGGTAACAGGAGCACACCAAACTAAATGTGGGAGGCTTATATAGTTCAGGCCTCCTTCCAAAGGCTGAGTAACGATGTTCTGATATTGTGCACCTGATCCCGTGTGTGATTTTAGCCATTGTAAGTGGGAGTAAATGTGAGGGTGTCCTAACTTATTGGCCATCAGAAATTCCATTTTTTTTTAAGAATTACATTTTTCAAAACATTTTAAAGTCTCTTCTTCAGTTGTAATTGTTCACAGTTATATTACTTGAATCTTAAATATCCACATGTCCAAATATGCTCAAAAAACACACACATGCTTTCACAGGACGTGCTAAATTTTCCACATGACTGTAGAAAAGCACAGATGTACAGATGTTGCTCAGCCTCCCAGCAGCATTCAGTTTTGCTCATGTTTCTGAAGATGGACAACAGTGCGGGCAAATACCCTCATGCACAACGGTACATGGATGGAGACACAAACAATATGCTGCAGTGAATACAAACTCCTGTTGTCAGGCTGTTCATGGAGCGCATAATGTCTCATGGTGATGTCTGTTCTTCGATACTGCACAGGAAGTGCATGCTAATGAGGGGACTGTTAAAGTAAGGATGCATGCTCCGCGTCAGATTAATGACATCTTTGTTTTCCTGTCCATTCAGAATGCGTTTCCTGAGCACATTTCAGTGTTTTTAATTAGGTAGGCAGGCAATTAAGGAGCAGAAAGGAGACAGAAAAAAAAAAAAAAAAAAAAGGATTGAAAATGAGAAAAAAAAGTTGTGAGAAAGAAGAAA
>VUQK01020788.1:5764-16211 GCA_015106715.1 Bujurquina vittata
TCTTCCCCTTCTTTTTTTTTTTTTTTTCTTTTTTTTTTTTTTTTTTTTTTTTTTTTTTTTTTTCTATTTTGTTGCGATTTCATTTTTTTTAAGAAGTCGTCATTACACCCAGACTGACGGGACCTAATTATATAATACTAAGATCATTTTTTTCATTTGAAATGCTGCAAGATATTACGATTAAAACAAAAAAAAGCTTAACAAAAATGCCCATGAATGAAATGCATTTACTAAAACAAGTCTGCATCTTAAATTGTTAGAGATTTACATCAATCCATTAAAAATAGAGTTCACAAATAAACGGCTCCCTGTAAGGACAGCTGGCTCCATGTAAGCAGATTGAATCATATCATAAATAAGGACCCTTATTTCCTCATAGTTCACAGGAAGTTGCTTCCTAAGGGGCCCACAACAAGCCTCCTCTTGATCATGAGAATTCAGCTGAGATGCAACTGAAGGGCCCATGATCAGTCTAGAGCTCAGGGCCTCTCCTCTGATCAGTGCATGAAATTAAGGATTAAAATGCCTTGGCAGAAACAAAGTAATCATGCCTGCTTATGTCACCAAAGGTGTCCAACCTGCTCCTGGTTACAAAGAGCAAATGGAATGCATTAGCTAACATTTTGTTCAGAGCTACACAGGGACCATTTCCAGTGGGGCATGGTGTGTCACTCGTTTTCTTGCACATTAAGTGGATGTTCTCTTGGCTAATGAGCAATAATCAACACTGACTCCTCTTCTTATTTCTGAGGTCCGTGCTGTGTTAAATGCTCAGAGGGTGCGAAGCACACTGTAGCTCTGCAGTGCTGCACTCCCCAACAAAACGCAGGTTAATCTACTCAACAAAAGGCTGCAAGAAAAGCAGAGGAGTTATAATTGAATTTAAGAAATAGAAGCAAATATGATATCATGGACTTCTTTTGCCCCAAATCAGGGGTCTAAAGAAAATTGTGTTTGATATTATTTGTGTGGCTACATGTAGTGGCTACATATGTAAACAGACAAAAAATAATGACACTCAACCTGATTTTAGATTTAAAAAGCAACATGTTCTTAATTATCCACTCTGTCCTGTAATCACACACTAACTGATAAATATTATTAAGAGTAGGGAAACACGTATACATTTGACACAGTGCAAATAAATTGCATTTCATTCCCCCATCTAATCACATTGCTTACATTGTTCACTGTTGAGTGCTGCTCACTTTTGCCCTCAATATTCTGAGACAGGACTACATACATGGGGAGACAAGTAATGCACTCTTAAACGGCCATTCAGAGGTGGGGGGGAAAAAAATCTGAGAGAGATGGAATCATTAAAAGGAAATCTAATCTGTCTTTCGGAGCATTCATTGATCTGGGGAAAGGTGCGCGCCGAAAGGGTCCGGCCGATGGAGTCATCAGAGGGCCGTGTGTGAATAGGAAGAAACGGTGGAGTAAATAAACACTCGAGCAACCCAGTGGAGGCGAGCAGAGGTGCAATGTGAAAGAAGGGGCCGCTGCGAATAAAGAAGGTCACTCTTGTGTCTTCACCTCATCCAACCCTTCAGTCATTGTAACTCCACCACCAGTGCCACCTTCTCCTCCTTCAAGCCCCAGCCTGGACCATTCAGCCACACCCCCTCCTGCCACAGAGACATACAAATGTCACCTCCTTTGTAGACCTAGTCAGGGTTAGAAGCAGCCCACTATCTTTGTGTAGTGGACTAATCCTTTTATGAGGCACTGTCGACCGCGCCCACACCCAGCGCTTGCCCAGTCCATGAGAGGGGCTGTCCTTTTGCAAGCCCTGAGCTGACTGCAGGAGGAGCGGTGATCTGCTCTCAGGAACACATGTTCCACACACCACATGCCTTCATACACAGGCTTACAGTCCACAGCACTCCATAGCAACTTGTAACAGAAATTGCACTCTAGAGCTGAAAGGAGAGAACGCGGAGAGCTCAATTTTTGGCCCTTCCAATGATATGCGACTTCTGTGTCTCCTGCATGTTTTATGGCACATTCATTATTGAGAATGTAAGTGAAAGTGCACAGCGACATGTTAAAGAATAGCCAGGGAGCAGGGAGAGAGGGGTTGTTGTGTTTCTCTGGGTTGTGCAAAGGACAAAAGGCCCAGAAGGAGTGACATTCTCTAGGCCCGGAGTGGGAGAGAGGGAGGGCACTGATTTCATGCCTTTTGTTGATCGAGGTTATAGAGAGGAATTCTTTCACTCAATCCGAAAGGCAACAAGTGGGGAAGGGGGTAACAGGGCGACTGGCCAGAGGGAGAGGCGACGGGGCTTTTGCCGTTCACCCAGCTGAAAGATTGTGCTTTTCTCAGCCCCTTTCAGATCCTCATACAGGCCCGAGTTACAGGGCAATTATGGAAATGCAGCTTTGAAGCCAAGCATAGCCTTCCTCCACTTCTTCCTCAGGACAAAGCAAAAGCAGCAAGGGTCTTTTATGCCCCCCTCTTCTATAAAGCATGTTTCAGGCCAAGTGCATGTTTCTAACATTTTCTTTTTTAAATTTCACAAAAAAAAAATTGTAGCATGTGCCAACATTTTTGAATACCCTTTTTTAAAATTGTGTAAAAAAAAAAAAGAAATTGCAGGAGCAATGTTTTCACTGAATTATTAAAGGATTTTTTTGTTGTTTTTTTTTACATTTCTGTAGAAAATGTGTACTCTAACATTTCTCCACTCTGTTAATCTGCCAGTAAAGCATTGGCCAAGGAGATAAGCAATAGGGTGGGCTTGAAAAAAAAAAAAAGGGCCCGGCCCTCAAAGCTGCTTCCAAACAGCTGCACAATTTTACCAGCCTCATGTCCCCACTCCACACCTTCTCCACTCACGCGTCACTAACAGAGGCCCAGCAAACCATCAGCCCTGGGCTTTCTTAGCTTTGTACATTAGTCAGCGGTGTAGCACAGAATTTCACCACCTCGTGTGAACTAATAAGACACATTTTCTCCAGCTTTTGAGAGGATCGCAAGAGAGTGATGTCTCTACATCGCCCGACACAGCAGCGGCCTTGTACAACAGTGCCTTTACACTCTGAGGGTATCTGACAAATGCCAATACTCCAGCTTTCACTCATCACTGTTAATGAGAGGACATATTTTGGACGTTTCCAATATTTGTACAGACTTCACACATTATGAAGGCACTTTTATTCACAGTACCAGGCGAAGAAGACAAGGGTGGGGTAAGGCAGGGGTGTATTCATGAGTCCTTAGGATTGGTTGACTGCTGAAGGGAACTTAATAAATTCTTCCTCCTTGGAACACTGTCAAACAAGTCCTTTCTTACATCGCCCATGAATACATTACCAGCAAGCTTGATTGATTAGAGACCCTCGCGAGAGGGTGAACCGATGAACCGACTCCCCCGGTGTGATTAATAGACTTTATTAAGAGAGTCCTCTCCTTTTTAATAATGGTAATGTAAAGGAAGGCGCGGAGTGGGTGGGGGGTGTGCAGGAAGTCTAACGATGATCGCTGGTGCTGTCCCTCTCTTTGATCCACATCCTCCTCAGTTTGAGTTCGTTTTCACAACCTCAAACTGGCTATATCCATCACCTCCCTATCAGAGCCACACTTTGCAGATATGAGGTTCTTTTTATATACTGTTTTCACTTTTGTGCCTGCCAATACGAGCCTCTTTAATACAGCTCTCCTGGGTAATATGAGAGGCTGGATTGATTTGGATTTCTACTAACAGTTTACGGCTAAATGAAATTGACTCAGTATTCATGGAAGATCTTTAACAGACTGCATATCAGAAATTAAGCGTCATCCTGCGCCTAGTAGCTGCAATGTGATATACTGTGGCAGCTTGAGTGTGTATTACGAAAGGAATGTGCATTTGTACTTATAATTTTCCATGTAAAATAATAAAAAAAAAAATTAAAATAATAAAATTGCTGTTTCTCTCATTCATTTTATTTCTCTTATCAGGGCTTCTTACATGATCACTCTAAAATCACAATACTGACACCTGACCATCTTATGCTTGTTTTTCTTGTACTTTTATTAGGGGTAATGAATGGAAACAGTCACACTAAATATTCAACACGTAAAAGCTTGTACATGAATGTGTGTTTGGGTACATAAGTAGTAGGTATGTGTATCAAAACGGCTTGTTAGTTAATCATTGTTCTTGAGAACTAGTGTTAGGGAGAGGGTAAACCGCGTCCAGGAAATTATTTAGCCACCCACAGTTGAGCCTGCTTATCAGCACAACACGGGAACAACGGCGACTTTACCAGCACTGGACACGACAGCTCCAACTTATCACCGCGCCGTATTTTGCAATATCCCACCACAAGTGATTTATCCAAGCACGGATATCACAGATAGGGCTATTCACATGCCGGCACATTACTGCATGACCCAGACAGATTCTGTTTGCTTTGCTGCTACAAACCAGACACACCTACACAGTCATATATGACATCACCAGACAAGCCATGTAAACCTGAGAGGGGGGTCGATAACAGCAGGTGAGAGGGCTTCACTGTGTAATGATGATGCCTACCAGTGTCTAAGTTGTAAACCCTGTTATTGATTCTCTTCAGTTCAACTGTTCGGCCTCCACAATCTACCACGCTTGAAAGTCTGCAGTAATGTGTCTGCATAGAATCCAATATCCGTTACTATTAATGAATTCTGACAAGCAGCTCAACCTTTGTATTTTATTTTGACTTAACCAAGTTAGTCCCACTGAGAGCACCGATCCTGTTTCCAAGGAAGACCTGGCCAAGACCGCAGTCGTACATTTGGTTACAGCAATTTAGGACAAATTTAGTAAAAATAAACACATTTAATATTAAGAAAAAAAAAAGAAAATAGAAAGTGAGCGAGCAAGGCGGAGAATGAGAGACACAGAAGACAGACTAAGAAAGGCACGGTGCTAAAACTGTAAACATATGTTTATAGAAAGTGTTTACAATGGGTTTTAGTAGGGGTATAAATAATGGATTTGCCAGTCTATCATCCAGTATGAGGCTGGGTGACATGCTTCCTCGTACTCCACGGGGAGTTTGAAATATATATGCTAAAGGCAGAGGAGGAGAAGAGGCAGAGAAAGTTCTCTTTTCTTCTCAACTTTCTTTGTGCTTAAATAAACCTGTTGTTATGTGCATTGTCAGCCAATCCAGCATGACACCTCACAGCCAGATAATGGCATTGCCATGCAAATTAGAGATGGGAAGAGCTATGCTACGACCAGTGTGTGTGTGTGTGGCTGTGCGTGCATGCGTGCGTGTGTGTGTGTGTGTGCTTTCGTGCACGCAGCGCTTTCTTTATTTCTTTATTTCGTACTTATAAGCGATTGAAAGTGTAGGGGAGTTCTGCTGTGTCGTGTGGATAGATTGGTGCCTCGTTTTTGACAAAGTAACTAAATGCATATTAAAGCAGAATCGTTGAGCCAAATTCTGCTCTGAGTCAACTCTCCCGTGTAGTTCTGGAAATCTCCCTCATGTACTAAAGAGTTGCCTCAAGACATCATGGAGACAAATTAAAGATGATAGTTTTGTCATAACCTCAAGTGCCAAGTACAACAATAACAACATTTCCTCGTGTGACTAAAATGATTTCAATCACAGAGTCACACCTTTACAAGACAACATGACTTTACACGCAGCGTTGAGGGCCAGTGCTAAACGTGCTGTTAACAGTAAACAGTGTGTTTAGAGTCGCAGAATACATCCCATTTATTACTGCAAGTCAATGAGCATGTGAGAGTGATGAGAAACATTTCTTGCTGTATTCATTTAATAATTGCTAATTACATGACCTCCTCCGGCAGTCATCTGAAAAGATCTAATTTGGGGAATAAAAGCTGCCTAAATGTACCTCTTTTTAGAGATAGGATGGGAAGTAGGAAGTGGGTCCTTGTGAGACACAGGATGGAAAAGCGTCTGAACAAGCCGAGTATTCAGTGAAGTATGAATGCACCCTGCCACCTCCAGCTGTGTAGACTCTTAAGTTTTGTCCCTTGGCTCCAACTGGACACAATGAAGTGGCGCTCCCACAAATAGAGAGGGGTGGGCACCTTGTTATTGTCTCCCCTTCCAGAAGGGCCAGTAAGACCCGCCTCCTTCTGTTGTCATGCTAAGACAGCAGCGTTCACTGGAACTGTAGCCCTATTCATACATCAGACTCAAACCCACGCTCACTCGGGGACAAATGTGGTAGCTGCATTCAGTTTCCTCCTACTAACGTCAACACTTCCTCTCAAAGACAAAACCCATGCAATTCTTGAGGAAATTAACTTTGGTTCCTCAGATCTGTGAATATGTTCAGCTAGCTGATGACTTTAAGGGCAACTAATATGGACTTTGAGTTCCCATGGGTCTCATCACGGAGAAGCACAGACTTCATCTGTAAAAGACCATGAGAACAGGCGTATCTAATGTCATTTTACAGGTAGATAGAGCAGGAGATTGGGAAGTAATTGGAAGTAATAACAGATAGCTCGCTTTCAGTCCCACAGGACTCCTTTCTTCCTCCACCCCCAATTTCCCAGAAGATTTCTCGGCATATTTGCATTCACTTGAAAGAAATATACAGTGGGTGAACTGTGACCTTTGTTCCCCTTCCCTGAAGGTCACCAGTCCATTTTACATACACAGATGAGGCCCTCTTTTCCGGAAATGATAAGACAAACAGAAGAGAAGAGGTAAGGTCAGCAAGTTAAACCAACAGCTAGAATGACAGTTAATTGGCCAGAGGGTAGTGTAACTGTCATCCATTTCCCCTGGGCTGACTTGGGAAGACTCCCCCGACTGCCTCCGCTTGCTCTCCTGAGACCTCCACTCCGCACAAGAGCGTTCACTTATCAGCTGTCTCCCACAGGTTCAACCAGTGGACATTGGCGCAGGGGAAAACAAAATGATTATATTGCCTCCGATTTGATTATTACTTCATCATTATTGTTTATATTGTGGTTATACACAATAAAGACTGTGACAAGTGAGGAGATGAAATGTCAGAGTGAATTACAGGCATATGCAAAACCTGGCCACAAATCAGCTGGCAGAACTAAAAGGTCTTTCTTGCTAATTGCTCATATCCTACCAGCAGTGAGAGACGTCGAGCCGACAGATAAGACCATGTGTAAGGATGATTCGACCCATGGTCTAATGACTTGTTTAGTCCTGAAGCAGTGACACATGGCATTGAAGCTCTTGGGTCTTCCATGTATGTGTGTGTGCGTGTGTGTGTGTGTGTGTGTGTGTGTGTGCAAAGACAGGGGAAGACAAGGGAAAATAACTCTGTGCACATTACTTGGAATAAGTGGGTTTGAGTGGGTGTGTGCAGGAGGAGACCACATGCATTTATAAGGATGAGTGATGGTTTTAGCAGAATCTGTCTGCCTGATTTCGCAGGGCCTGGGTTTGGGGATGTGAAAGGCGAGAGAGAGTGTGTGCGTGTGGGAGATAATAGGCCTTTCTCCACGCTGCTCAGCGTTCCACTGGCACACAGCTGGTACACAGCTGGCCGTCCAACTTAACTGTTCTAGTACTTTTTCCCCTTCTGAACCCTCCTTCTCCAGCACCACCCAGCCCCCCTAAAGAATGCCAGACATGCAGGGTAAGGGAATACGGGGGACGAGGGTTAAGAAAGGAAAAAAAAAACATTAGGCTTAATGGCGAGGATGAAGAAGGAAGTTATGATGAGGCCCACTACGCCCAAGATCCATCTGGGGTTTGGTCGGAGGGAATCCACCAGTGACAGACAGACAGGTGTTCCTCAACAGCCAGACTAAGCCAGTTCATCCTCAACTGCCCTGTGGCAGCCACAGATAATCTTCAGGCCTCTACTGTTCCCCCAAAAATAGCCGCCAGTTCTTCTGTCCATTCTCAGAATCAATAATTGTAAGGAAAATGATATTTCTGGTGAAAAACTATACCAGGTAATCAACACAAAGACGAAAAGGGAACATTCTAATGCGTTAAACTAAAGCAATCTTATTTTGTTACAAGGACCCACAGAATTACTGTTGTGCACCCACAGTGGGCTGAGATGAAATATTAAGTCTGCAAAAATACCAAGTATGCCTTTAATTTATTTTAGTGATTTATGGGTTTCATTGGGCTTCCTCTGGGATGCAGGTTATTAAAAAATACATTAAAACGATGTAAATAAATAAAAGCTCACGCACGCATTCAAACCCAACGTGAGTTATGCCTGCACACTTTAAAATTATTTAATCGGTGAAGACAGTTGACAGAGCATGTCATGCTCCACCAAATCAAAGAAGGTAATTACATCTTGAAATGGGGCAGCTATTTTGTATCTACCATTGTCAAATAATTTATTCATGACTAATGTAAAACTGCTTGTTTAGCAAAACTATGCACTGGAGAGAGCCACAGATACTTAGGGTGTTGATTTTTTTTGTTTTGTTTTTAAGTATCCTAAAAGTGGACACAGTCTGTGACAAGTAAAAGAAAAAGTGCCTAATTCTGGCCATCAGTGCCAATGACTACATTCTAGGGTGATGTACATAAATAAGTGAAGATATTTTAAAGGAATTGCAAAATATGGGACATCATATTGAAGCTGGAAGTTTGTTTTTTTTTTTGATCGAAAATTGTTAAAATATCTCTTAAAGCCTCTTTGTTTCCTGTGGGGAGAGGAAACAGGTTGAAGTGCATAGAAAGAAACTTAGATGTCCCCCCTACTATCACAAAAAGTCACTTAGGGCACAAGCATGACAATGGTATAAAATGGTACGAGCCAGTCTGCCCATCTACAGTTTTCGGCAGTAAAATGCAGCACAGTGAATTTTTGGGGTTGAATATCTCACTAACAAGCAGCAGGAGTAACACTTAAAATTCAACAATGAAACATTTCGGGTGAGTACCTTTTGTTGCAATGTGCAAAGCTGTCAGTTATGTCTGTTGGTAGTGTCCATATACTCACATTTATTTACTCGTGGGTTTGTACTTGCTGGCTGTAATGTGCGCCGATATTCAGCCCACTTTCACCATAATGACACAGTGAATCCTGCCTTCAAGAGCCTGCCGCCATCGCGCCGCTCCACAATTTAAAAGACAGCTGATGAATCTGAAGTATCTTGCATGGATGCACTTCTACCTGGGCTATCAACGGTATGCAAAAGATAGGGCGCTCCAAATTACATGTCTCCATTTGCATACAAATAGCCCAGTTTGCTGTTTTTGTCATTGGGCAAAGTAGATGAACCGCATGATCATGAGGTTGCGGGTTGGGAGTGATTCAGATAAGGAGTATGCTCTGTTGAGGACAGCAAAGCACATCCAGATGACTGGGACACAACACTCTTACACAATATAACTCAGAGGAACACAAGCAGCACAGTTTACACAGGGCTATAATCTAAAATAAGATGACTCTCAGCAGAGCTACAAATTAAATAAAGCCAGAACCTGGATTCCATTATCATGTCTCCCAATGCCTACATTTTTATAACATTTAAATGGCAAAATAAATATGAACACTGCTGTATCAAACAAAGCTCTAACCAGTGTTTGTTTTTGCGGGAATGCTCTGTGAAATGAAAAGCTATCACGGTAAACACAGCCTTTTCTACCTAAAAATTTGTGCCTGGCACCAAATGTTTCTGAGTGTAGTAATTGCTGGCAGATTTGTAGATGTGTGTTTTAATTAGCCTTGACAGGCTGCTGATGGCATTACAGAAGTTGTTCCCATCAAACAGGCCCCAGAAATGGAAAACCAGCAGAGATCAACCATGTGCGCTTGCTGCAGTAATTCGAAATAAGCCGCAAGGTAATGGTAATACCCAGCAACTGTATATGACTGATGTACGCCAGAGCGGCTGCCTAAAGACGTTGTTAATGGGGTCACTTTTAAAGGTTATGTTCAAAACAATGTGTAGTTCTCAACAGCATGAGCAGGTTTATAAGATCGGTTGATTTAAAAGCAAAGCGTCTTAATTGTTTTCTTAAATTGCAAGATTAAATCCCAAACTTGCTACATGAGAAGCAAATTGGGACTCCCGTCTTCTCTGAAATGAACACACGTCACCTCCACATCGCCTTTGAAATTATAGCCCATAATAGGCCTCTGTTATCTGAACGCAGATCTCGAGAGCTGCTCCCTTTGCACACACACACACACTCAACATTAGAGTTATCACTCCCTATAATCCACAAGAACCTTTAGGCCTTGTATCCTCCCACTGACTCCCTTTGCACCTCATCTACCCTGTGCTAACACAAACCTCCTCTTATGTGGCTTCCCCTTTCCCCCAGCACGGGATCCACATCACTGAGACCGTAGCCGCCATGGAAGGCCTTTTTCCACTTCTACAGCCCCGTTCGGCCAAGATTTATTAGACACTTCGACCAAAATGTAATTTTCACCATGTTGGGTTTTTTTTGAGCGAGGGGAGTGGGGAAGGGTTTTTTTTTTTTTTTTTTTTGTGGTTTGGGGGGCGTTTTTTTTTTTTTT
>VUQK01020789.1:11497-24207 GCA_015106715.1 Bujurquina vittata
GGGGGCAATCAGTTTTTCACACAGGGCCATGATGGTTTGGATTTTTTTCACCTTTACTAATCAACACCTTCATTTACAACTTGCATTTTGTGTTTACTTGTGTTGTCCTTGATTATTGTTTAAATTGGTTTGATGTTCCGAAACACTTAAGTGTGACAAACATGCAAAAAAACAGGAAATGAGGAAGGGGGCAAACACTTTTTCACACCACTGTATGTTTTGTTTAGTTTCAGTACTCCACTACTCTTGGCAGCTCTACCTCTTGAGTACTCAGGGGTCCATTTGGGTCTGAGTGAAGTGAATTTTATTATTTGAACGCAAACTTGGTGTTCTGTGTAGATGTTTGTGTACCCTGCAATAATTTACCAATTGCCCATTGGAAAGTACTTTAGTAAGAACAAATACACATTCATGGTCTCAGCGAGAACTTAAACTGTGCATTAACACTAAGAGGAATTTAAACAGTAACACCTCTCATTACAGTGCAGTCCAGTTCAGTCACAGGGACAGAGCGAAGGGGTGGCCACCCCACAGAACCAGTCATGAAGCCTGCTAGGTGGCTACAAACACAATCCACACATACTCACATAACTGGTGTTACATAACAATTTTATAAGGAGATCTTGTTTCTCTCTGACTGTTGTTCCCACAGAGATGCATTTCAACAGTGTGATTTAAATTGTAATAATTGTACTTTATACTTCAAGTTTTTTTGACAGTTACAAATGTGAGTTCCCACAGTGAATTGATACATAGTATTTGTGCATGAATAAGCAAATGAGTGACTAAAAAACTGGCTGCAGTAATTTGTCAGTGCAGCTTTTAAAATCATCAGTAAAATAAATACCTCTGTGAACCTTAATGAAGGTAATGCCTGTTGATGCTAATGCAACAGCAGGTGTTAAAAAAAGATGTTTATACAAGTATGATATTCCACATTTCTCGCAATGGAATATTTGTATTTTTTGCATCATAAATAAATCCTCTCTCTTCTCAGATTGTATAACTTAAATATCCAGGCTTTTTGCTGCATGTGGCTGCTGCCTTGAAGCTACTCACACACACACACACACACTCCCCATGCAATTACTCCGGTACTGTCACCTTACACTACATGCAAAGAGGAGGAGGAGGAGGAGGAGGGCCCAGGGTCATCAGAGAGTCGACCTCCCTTGCAGGCTCATGTGGCAGCTGTTTTCAGCTGAACAATAGTCTGGGAAGGTTTACTAAAGGCAGCCAGCAGCAGCGACTGTAATCACGAGTCCTACTGATGCAATTCTGACAAATTAGGTCAGCCCATCAGCCCAGCCAGTGACCGACAAACCAGAATAAATCCGGAGGCAGCAGAGAGTCAAGGAGGAGAGGATGAAGAGGGAGGATGCTGCCTTTTGGGTACCATCGTGTTGGCTGCTCGCCTCTTGTGGCGCCGGCCTGCTCCACATACGCGTCTAAAAATGTCTCCAACCCCCCCCTCCGCCTGTCAGTGCGGTGATCAGCTCCGCCAGTGATGGCATGGCTACCCTCAAAGCATCGTGCCATTATTAATCTGATGGGCACGTTTAAAAAAAATGGGGCAAAAATATGAGATCTGGAAAGCAAGTATTAGTGATCCTGCTGCAACCGAGGTCGCGCTGTGCAAGCTTTTGTTCCCACAGTGCTCTCGCTCATAAAGCATTCTCAACCGCAACTAATAAAAGAGATAAATGCAATAAATGCTGTTTCCTACCTCCGTGCTGTCCTCTGTTGGCCATCACAGGATGGATGAGAAGGGGGAGCGCAGGTGCAGGGATGCAGAGCGACGCCCAGAGAGACAAACATGAAGACATCACTGCATTGATCACATCTAACCCGGTCCTACAAATAAAGCCGACGAGGCGCGCTCACCTGTCTTTACCGGGATCCGGCTTTTGTACCTGATGTTGGACGTCATGTTCGCCGCTCTCCTCCCTCGATTTCACCGAAGCGAAGGCTCACAGACAGCGGCCCCTCGCCTCCAAAGCCCCGGACAGACAGGAGGAGGGCGGGCCGAGCTGACACATGAAAACCACTCCTTCATCATCCTCCTCCTCCTCCTCACCGACTCAACCACTCACAGCTTCGCACCAGCAAGAGGCTGCTCTGAGTGTCAAAACTTCGGACATCCGTTAAGTAAGGCTAACTTGTCAGCCTGTAAGATAGTTTAGGCTTCTTGCACTTAAAGTGCGCATTCACACAAATCACTGGACAGCATAGAAATAACACATTTCCCCGCTGAAGCCACAAAACTGACACAAACAGATGCGAATTGGTCTTTTTTGGTGTCACTTATAAGTTTATATTTTAGTTTAGTTTACTTGTATTTGTGTTTTATTCATTAATTTACCTTGAAAGTCTTAGTCACGTGTTTCTGTTTCTTTTTGCTGGTTTGGTCACCACTGCCTGACTGCTCCCCTTGTCCTTTCACCTCTTTGCAATATGCACTTCACACCTTTAATTCTGTAAATAAAACTTTCAAAGCTTTATAGGGTACTTTTTATACTGTAACTTATATTTTTTGCCAGCAATTAATAACGGGAAAAAAAATCACGGCAACATCTGGAATGACTCCCTGTCCCTATGAATGTTTTCAAGGTGGCACCGTTGCCTCACAGTAAGGTCCCCGGTGTGAACTTCCTGTTTGGGCCTTTGTGGCGTTTAAGTGTTCTCACTGCGGCTCTGTGGACTTCCTCTTGCTTGTTAGCTTAATTGGTGCTTCCAAGTTAAAGATGTGGATGTCAGAGAGTGTGGCTGCTTGTCACTGTGTGTAATCATGGACACACAGTCACAGCTAAGGTTGGCTCCTGCTCCCTAAACAACCTGTAACTGGAAATTGGCAGATGAAGGTTTTCTATACAAAACAGATTTTAGGGACTGTAACAAATAATTAATTAATTACCATCGTGAGCATCAAAGGTACCCCCCCCCCCATCCCCATTCAACAAATACCAACATTTGTTCTCTTAAATTTTATTTGAGAGAGGAAATACAAAACATGTCAACATCTAAAAATAAGTCAACTGACACATTGATAAGAAATGATGCAAATGTGAGCAAAGGACAGAAAAACATTTGCTAATGGCACATGAGTGACAGCACGTCTGAACGGCAGTGCTGAGGAAAGGTTAAGGTCTCCTGCTCACAGGAGGCTGGAGGGAGTTTACACACAGCAGTTAAACATTTGACTTTTAAAAAGGGGGTTAAATTAATACAGTAAGTTGAAAAGCTCTACATGTAGTGTACAAGCGGACTGTTTTACACATGAAATGTCGTCACTGAGGCAAATGTGGGACCATTTTAACTTACAGTACTGAATGATTTGATTAGTTTTCAGTCTGAAGCTACAGTTTGGCACTGACAACACCTGATTTTATTAAAGATAAATTAAAAAAAGAAAAAGAAAAAACTAATGCCAAGAGGACTGGCTTTTTACTGGTTGTTATATAATAGTTTCTAGTCTAACAACTGGGAAACTAGATACAAGAGCATTCCTCATCCTGGTTTAGCACACGTATCCTGTCATCATTGTAATATTTATAGTTATTGCATTATCAGACTGAAGCAAACAGGCACTAATGGTTAGAAACCACGAAGGTGACAAGCTGCCGAGTGATGAGTACATGAGAAGCAATCAATTTTTTTTTCGTTTAAGTGAACACGTTCAAACCTGAAAGAGAATAAATGGGAAATGGTGCATTGTGAAATTTTGAACCTGTGAGGTCACAGATTATACATTATGTAAACGTGTGTGAGATGGTAAAAACCACTTAGTACCACTGTCAGCTCTAAGCATAATAACTAAGAAGGCTAAATAACAGAAAAATGATTCAAACATGATTCAAACCATTATTCAAACAGTCTTGAGTCTTGAAAGGACGCTGAAGAAACAGAGCTGCCAAACAGCCGATGGATGGATGACTGGAGGGAAGAAGGAGGGATGGTGTGCAGACAGATGTGATCATGGAAATCTGGCTCCTGGTGGGTCTGCAAGGTGGCAGGGCTGGACAACTGTGTGTGTGTGTGTGTGTGTGTGTGCGTGCTGGTGGCTTGGATCACAGTGCTTCCCTTCACCTCCGACCTTTTTAGTCATCTGACTTCATCTTCATCTGTGCCTGCATCTGTGCGATCATCTCCTGCATGCGTCTCAGCTACAGAAAGAGAAAGTAGATGAACAAAAAACCACGACAGTTTTGTTTTTTTCAAGTAATGACCACTTTTACATCAGTATGTTTCCTTTGTTCCTTGAATAAAACGCTGATCCATCTCTCAGCAGCTACAGTGTAAGGTTTTCCCTTTTGGCCCATGGAACAAATTGAACCTTTCTTTTATTTCTAAACCATCCAGCAGTGGGCAGATGTTTCAGGGTAAATCCTCTCTAGAAAAGTGAGGAGTTTTAAATTGGTGCTCCCAGAAATGGCAGGTAGGAGGGCACGTTCTGCTATATAGGTCATGGCCTACTGCTAAAATTGCACAAGTCAAAATATCTTAACCACATCTTAGAGAGCCCTAAAGTCAAACTTCTCCTATATGGAAAAATGGCATCTTATTTGAAAAGAAACTCAGGAGATAGACTGAAGTTCGCACGTTTAAGAAGAGTGTTACTTCCCAAGAAAACGGGAAGTACATCTTCCGATTTAGGCAGTGTTTTTTAAATTATCAGGTTACAATGATATGTGATGTGTGAATGTGTGATTTCAAGACCTAATGTCTGGTTCAAAGAATAAGTCTCTCTTTTGTGCTTGTGTGATCATAATAGCCATAATGTAATTGTCCAGAAAATACTAACTTTCAAACAGAGTAAGTTTTTATGTAGGTCAACAAGCTGCTGCATTACTGTAAGTAATCTAAACAGATAATCAGTCACATAAACACATCAATCTAGATCAGCTGTAAGGATGCACAGGTCGTCTTGTTCAGCATCTACTTTCCCCTTAATATTTCTCGCCATCTTGTGGCAGAGGACAGAACTTCAAGCACTTTAAACTGGCTTATTTTGCCTCAATAGAAGTATTTTAAATTTTATATTGCTGGTATTATGTGTTTGTGTAAGTGAAATCTGGTTGATTCTTGACAACTAAGAGTCTGCCAGCTCTGCTATTCTACATAATTTTGTTGTCCAAATCTTAGATTTAATATGGAAAGATGACAACTTGCTGCAACTGATTTACCCTTATTTAAATTCTATTTTTAATATGTTCTGCATGTTTAAGTTTACCTTAGGGAAAGTTTAATTTTCAGTGCTTTAGTTCATGCCTCCTGTAATCTGTGAACTCTGAATTAGCACTGACTGTAGGAAAACTAAAGACTGAAGTGACAAAAATACAGAAATGTAAATATGTGTTCATTTTCTTTTGGAAACTCGAGTGTTAATACGTCCCCATTTTTCCCATTCCAGTATTTAGATTTCCCATTATACATGTGATTTAAAGAGTAAATGAAAATCCAACAATGTAGCTCTGTATATTGTTTTAATAACTTTTACATTATCTTGACTTTTCATTAAAACTCTGAAGGCATCAATGATCTCAAAAAAGTTATTTTTAATCTTGTATGTTGTAGTGTGACCACTTTTCAGGGTCTACAGGTGAAAAAAAAAGACTCTGGTCATGACATACAGCCATATATTATAAATGGGTATTGTTCCCAATAATTCAATAAATCGATAGTTATTAATTTACCTGAAATTTGCATCTACAGAGAATGAAAAATTTGTGTGTACTACTTGATAATTCACTATGAAACAATTCTTTGAACTCTGTCTCAGTTCTCAGTACAGAATCATTTCCAAGAAGCTCTCAAGTAAATAACAATTGCTTATTAATTAATTGATTCATTCTGGGCATCGTTAGTTATTGTGATATTTCCTCTCAGCAAACAAATGATCCCTCCGGCTTTGTGATTTGAGCTCCTCACGTTATTGAGGTTGTTCCCACCATAAAAACCGTACCAGGAGGCTCAAGCAGGAAGTGATGGCATATCCTGCTTGGAGACACTGTTTACAAACAACTATGATTGCACCCAACCAGCTCACTATGGTGCCCTGCAGCAATAACAAGAAAGCCAATGAAAGGCAATCAGGAAATATGTTATGACCTGATGACATGCAGGCTCAGTGGCCCATGAGGTTAACAATGCATATGGAGTGAAAACAGACTGGCTTCCTGTTTGATTTTGCAGCTTCTAAAACCATGACCTTCATGAACTTAGAAAACATATTGATGTTACAGTGCTGCAGGGTCAGGCTAATTCTACATTTACACCTGACTCCACGTTGTACTCTGAGAAACTATGGGGTTAACAGCATGTAGCGTATCAGTGTTTATAAATTTATAGCTCACATTATGATTTTTATACAGAAACACACTGCATTTCATTGTGCAGTTCTGTTAATTTAAGAAAAAAATGATAGAGAAATTTTTTTGAGACCTGGAAACACACACAGAAATTTGTTGTGCGTGCTGAGTTAAAAGATCGATCACTTTGGTTTACTTTGGACAAACGTGAAGGACTGAACTGCACTGGCATGCATGAAATGTACTGTACAAATAATGTTTTGTTTATTTAAAACAAAAAAAGCACTGGTACAGTTTGTTAAGCACTATCGTTTTATATTAAACAGTAAAAGCTTTCCAAACTTCCATCCCTTCATTCCTACTTTTTTTTTAACTGGATATCCAAGAAAGTTAAAGAAAACATGATTTCAGTGACCAATAACTTAAACATAAATATGGGAAGTGAGGAATTTACTCATGTTAACTTGGAGAAGAAAAAAAAAATCGCAGCATATCTTCATGTCATTTTGGATCATGTAGGTCTGTACGCACTGCACAAATATCCAAACCTGCGCCTTCTTGTCTGTTCTTACCTCTGCCTCCTTCTGTAGAAGGATCTGGTCCTTGTCCAACACTTCCTCATCCACAGCTCTGCAAGAAAAATGAAGCAATGAGTATCAAATCCCTTGAATGAAACAGAAATGGCTAATGTGTGTTTTGGTAAACTAAACAGGATCCCACCTGCCCGCTCTCTTCAGCCGCTCTGAACGGAAGTTCTCATAATGCAGATCCTGAGTTACCTCCTGAAGGTCTTGCATGTGGGTCCTGCAACAGAGAAGACACCAATCAGATCTTCAAACACTAGAGGGCAGCAGAACTTGGCTTTTAAACTACTTCTGTTGCTTAACAAAGCAAAAGTTTTGGTGAGGTTTTATATGGCTTTCCTTTTCAAATTATTACCAAAGAGACTCACACAAGCATAGTGCGCAACTTCAGGAAGTCATTGTGCTCGGGATTCTCCACCTCTACTACACCCCAGGGGTACAGACGACCACGGATCTTCTTCCCCTTCACTTCAATCAGCTGATTGGAGCCAATGACAGCAAAGGGAATGCTTGCCTGGGAAAGGAAGTTAAACGTTAGTGGATAACTTCACTGAAACGAAATCAGAGGAAGGGATACTGAAAGACGTGTGGAAAATAAAGGTATCAGAGAAGAGCGGTTCCAGTGAACGGAAGCAAGGACGAATGGGAAGAGAATGGTGTATCAGTAAACCAGCAGAAGGAAATGGCGGACCTGCGTAACAGCTGACATCAGCTGTGTGTCCCTCTCTCACCTTCAGGACTCTGGTCTGCTCCTTGAACTCCTCATCCTCATCAGAGTCGGCATCAGGTAGCTGATAAATTTTTATCCCATGTTCTGCAATCTCATCCAGGACCTGAGAGGTGGGAACAAGAAACACAGAGTGAGAAGGCCATGCTGTGGCTTCACTGTGACCTCCTGAAGTGTTCCACTGGTATGGGATTGTTGACTCATGAGCCCAACAAATATGCCACCGCAAATACACAGTAGAATATTCTCACTGCTCTTACAAAGGACCATCTCTTTTTTTTAAATTATTAAAAATCCTTGAAACTATCCTGACTAAAACAAAATAATACAGCCCCTAAGTTCAGCATACTATTTCAGCTATAGATATAGGTACTTCTGCAGTTCATCCAAACATAGTTTCTGTGGAAAGCCCAAAGCCAGTTTGCTTTTCAGGCTAGAGAAAGGGAAGAGAAATCTTTCAATCTTCAGGCAGATGCTCTCTTTAAAATTCTTAGATAGCTCACTGGGAGAAGATGTCATCTCCAAAAACTTTTTTGTCATAAAATAGTTGCATTCACTGTGAATTATATGTAGAAAATAACAGCCGCTGGCCCATAAACAAAAAGTAAGGAAGCTCTGAGTAATAGGAGGGTGTGAGTGAGCACCTGTTGTTGCAGCAACACATTTAATTAAAGCCCCCTGTGGAGGAGAAGGAGTTGAAACAGAAAGGCTAGAAAGGTGGAGATGGGGTGAGGTGGAGATGGGGGGGGGCAGTGCGTGTGTGCATTCAACTTCTGAAGAGTCTGAAACAAAGTTGTCGCCCTCCTTTATTTCTTCGCTGACCGGTGAAGAAACAAGCTGAAACAAAGGAGCTTTCTTCTCTGCTACCGCTGGGACAGATGTCAGTATTTATTATTGTAAACATCAAAGCTGCATTTTCCTTTTGTGCTCCCAAGAGGAGAATTTTTAAAATCACAATGTAATCCTGCATAATGGAGCCAAAAAATTTTAAGCGTTGTTTTCCTGACTTTTTGGGGACTTTCATGTACTGTAGTGTGTAACAGGACAGTGGTGAGTCAGCCAGCAGCCTGGGAAGTGAGTGCAGGTTTTCCTACAGAGCACAGCTCCTGTTTGAGTCCTTGTTATGGCTGCTGCTTGTTTTCTCAGTGAGCTCTGTGCGCAGTGTATGTGAGATAGTGTGTGTGTGCAGAGAGAGTCGGTATTGTTGTGGAGCAGATCTAAAAACAAACAGGCTTTGCAGGACCAGAGGAGAGCGTGACACCAGGCTAGAGCCTCTTTCCCTCCCACCCCCATGTACTCAAATACAGTACACGATTTACAGAGATTCGACATGGAGGCTTGATAAACATCACTCTGGTGGGGTAGCACAGAGAATTTTGGGAAATTGTGCACTCTGTGGGAAAATAAACGTGTGGCACAATGGCAGGAAAAAATGAAACAACAAATCCTGTAAAACAAGTGGATTAAAGATAGGCATAAATGCAGACGTGCTATATGATAAAACAGGATCATAACAAGTCAACAACCAGTAAAAACAGTAAAACACGTTTTTCATGAATGCAAAGTACTATTAAATATCCAAAAATTTGATCTGATCATTACACAAACACAAGCTTGTTGTCCACCATCATCGGTTTCCAGACCTCGCTAATCCTAAATGGGTGTTTACCTGAATTATTCAGTTCTGTAACATGTGCTTAGCATGGCCTGAGACCTATAATCAAGACTTCTAATGGATCACGAGATGTCAAAATCACCGCTCGCTCCAAATACCTGCTGTCTCCTGCTGATTTACTGTACCTAATGTAGGCCTTAATCCCCAATGCTACACCAGCCTCTCCTCCTCTTAATTGTGTATTTTAGTTGGCATGGGGATGTTAGCAGTGGGAACCATTTTAAACTTTATGACCATCCTGTCAGGTCGTAATATGCTGCACACTCCCACCCCTCTGTTATCGTTGGCTTTACTGGTTTGTTCAATGCTGTCAAGGAGGCTGACAAACAATGCAACTCTAGGCTCTGCCTGAGTATTAATTAGAAAAGGAAGCCAAAGATTTATCACTGTACATTTCTGGCTTTCATCGAAGAATGTGAAGTGTTGTTTGTGGATGAATACCACTATGTTGGATAGATATGAGTCTAGTGTAAGTGTAAGTGTAAGAGAGGGAGACTGGGGCTTTTAGGTTTGGGTTAGAAATGGAACAAATGGCAGGCGAGTCATGCCAGACATGTATTTCTAGAGAAAAGCTGGCATCACATAGTCCTAGGAATAGCAGTATGAAATATACTGTAGCAGTTATGTGCAGCCCAAATATAGCATACCCGCAGGTCTATACATAGATATAATTACACAGGGTGCAGTGGTGGGAGATGCAACTAAGCAGTTCTTAGGTTGAGCCAAGACCTCCAATCATAAAGAAACAAGATGCAAACCCATCATTACAGGGATTAGAGTTTCATCACTTAACCTGCTGAGGGAAAAATATTTTCATGATTTGTTCATTCTCATAAGCTAACCAAAAAAAGAATATGAATGACTCAAACACCTGCCGAGCTATGAGAAATGACTGCTGAACAAACATCACTGGAAGGAAATAAACAGCAGCCAAAGAAAAGAGCACAGAAACAAAAGAGGGGATTGTGGTGATCACTGTAGTTCTGACATTCAACAGGTGACTGCATGTACAAGCAAACACTCCTAATTAAGGCGTTCTCATGTGATTGCTGAGGATAGAGCTGAGTCTCTTCTGGACTTGCATTGTGGCATTTTGTTTGTATCTACTAAAGTTAAACTGTAGCATGGAACAATACTTGGAAGTAGAAGCATGTAGCATTCTCAGGATATCAACAATGCAGACAAAGAAGGGGGGAAAATACCAGAACGCAAAACAAACTGCATTTTGATTCTAATCAACCCTGATCAAGGAAGAACTAGAAGGCTACAGACTAGATCAACACCACTTTTCTTTAAGGTTTATGTAATCTTACTGTTGTCTGCCAGCTTCTTCAGCGTGACTATGGGAATGAAACAGTCTATCACCGCCCTTAGAAAGAGGGCATCCGTACAGCTTTCAGCGGCTTTTAAACCTTCTTTCATACCAGAAAATCCTTAACCTAGAGTCTTCAAATAATCCTAGTCCTCACCAGCTCACTATAATCTTGATCCATTTCTTCATTAGAGACTTAGAGAAACTGAAGAAGGTTTATATGCACCACATAGATTTCTAATGAGTGACCCACATGGTAGGGGTGCTGATTGTTATGAGGTTAAGGGACTCCCCCCCCCCCCAAAAGGCTGAAGAATTTATTAGAGGAAAATCCTGACCATGGTGTGCCCCTTATAAGATTCTAGCAGGTCCAACTGCTTACTCTGCACTTCATAAACCCATGCACTTACTTCAATGTCAAATTTTTGCTCCTCTGAATGGAAGAGCTAATTTAAGAAGTACTGTAACTACAGCGGTCAACAATTTATACGAGTATTAGTATTTAATCGCACTGTAATGATCGTAGCATGTATGTGCAGCATACTGCTACTCCTATCTCCTCCTAGATGAGTGGACATATCTTGACAAAACTTGCATAAACACTTATACAAATCACAATCGTGTTAAAGTAATGGACTAAGTTATTTTTTTAACAAAAAAATCATCTAAATTTCTATGTTTTATTGAGTTTTTTGTCTTTTCTGAAAACACTAAAAAAAACATCACATAGGCCATTATTTTAACCAGATGAAAATATTTTAACGTTTGACAGCTCAATTGCGCATTGAAAGGAACGTCAGATTAAAATGGTGTCACAATATATAAAGGTTAGAACCAAGGCATGAATGAATGTGACTAAACTACCAAATAAGCATTTGGAGTGCCTCTTTTATTTTTATCTTAAATAAAATCTTACATCTGTCCAATACTGACACATTTTTCAAGAGTACTAAACTCTGTACCTTTAATAATACACATTTCATGAAGCCTCAGATACTCACTTACAAATCTTATTTTCTAAGTGCAACTTTGTAAACCTCAACACACACGAGAGCAAATGTTTCTCTCTCGCAAGAAAACGCCTTTCAACTGACCAGCTCTCACCTGCCTGCAGGGAGTCTGAGGGGGTCAGGAAGCCCCAACAATACCTGATCTAAGGGGGTCGGAGGGGAATTTAGACCTCATACCAGCCATCTAAGCAAATGCGCACACTCTCACATATCTAAGTGCTGCCTTACTGTGTTGAACTGGTATAATCTGGCGTCAGCAGCAGGAACAGGGCTTTTACATACACAGAGCTTTGTAGCTCCAGGAGGTCGGTGATTCACCAAAGGTGAAGAACAACAAGAGAGATTAAAAACAAATCTACTGGACAATCTACAAATTCTTCTGTAAACTCCCTTTAAGAGTACCAATACAGGACTGAGTCTGACACATAGCACCAGTAGAAACACTATCTAGATATATTTTGTCCAGACTTGAATGGGTTGAAGCAGAACTTCTGGATCTGCTCTAACGTGATGCACTCATGTACAGTACAGAGGAAATCCTACAACCAAGTAACGTGAACCCATATGAGTAATAACACATACATGCACACACACCCTCCCACATGCCCATTGTCTGGGCTAAGTATTAGTACAGTTAAGACCACCCACCTCTCCCTTTGATCAAAGAGCATGGAGAGACACAATTGAGCCATTCATGTAATCTTGTATTTATGTGAGATTTAGAAAGGGACAGCCACAAGCATATTTCAGGTTTTGTGACTTGGCTTGTTAATCAAAAGGGTTTCAGCAGCTTTAAGTGACTCATCAGCAGCAAGCCAAAGTCCAGAAATGAGCTTTTCAGGTTTTTGCGCCGCAGTCTTAATTGTGTGGAACAGCTGGCTGCAACCCAAGGGTATTCAATTACCACTACTATCAGTTAATGTAGTTAAATATGGATCGTCGATGGAGGATTTCATTTTGGACTCTGTTATCAGAACGGTATTACTATTAGGGAGATTTCATATCCACAAATGTAGATTTCTTAAAGCTAAATCATGCATAAACAGATGGCTTAACAAATTTAGACTTCTAGGTAAATCACTAAAAATTGTGAA
>VUQK01020791.1:3019-13686 GCA_015106715.1 Bujurquina vittata
AAAAAAAAAAACTCATGTCACACTGTGACTGAGGAAAAAGATTCTTAATGATGTTGTATTCATAATCTTACAAAACTGGAAGAAAATCAAAGCCAGGGCTTTGTTGATCGCCTTGAGTTGAATCTGATTTCTGGACTTGATATTGCTGCCAATATTTTTGGGAAACCCACTGCGATGACCATCTGTATTATACGACACAAAAACATGAGAGTCGAAAAGGACGTGATAGTTGAAATAAAAACAGAGATATTTTCAAATTGGCTGTTTAAAAGGTGCTGCATTTAGCGTCATTACATTTTACAGGCTTGTGTAGTTAAAAATAGATCAATAAGAGCACAAATACAAGGACTGGAAGAACAGGCCTCTAGCCTGGCTGATGCACTGAACCTGGATCAGTGTGGCCTACTTTGTAACAACACAGTTTAACCTTAAAGCTTACCATTACTGGCACATAGTTTATTTTTCTTGTTCTTTCTCAGGAAACAAGATGCAGGAATTAATATAATGCTTCAGCTCTTCAAATAAGATTTATTGATGATATAATTCTAGTATCATAATATGGTAATACAATCCTAATATGTTAAAACCTTTTAACTTATTATTATCAGGCTACTACCACTTTAAAGTTAGTTTATAAACATTTTAATGTTTAGACGTTACCATTATTATTGCTAGTGGGTTATCATATTGTTACCAATTTATTACTATTGGTTTTGTTGCCACTCAGTGTGATATTACACAGCTATAACAACTGTTGATACAAGATACTGCATGTCATTAGTTGGGTATTTCCATACTATTACGTTCTTGTTTCCACCTTACTACCCCCCAGTACCACATTATAACCAATCTGTATTAGAAAGTGCTGCCATGATTTGTAGTGTTTCCATATATACTACATATTGAAAATGTCAGCTACATCAGCTTTATAGTACAATAAAACAGTATGTCTGAAAACAAAGTACATAATTTTCAACCTGCTGTTGCTAAGAAAAAAAAAGCAACAACAAAATCAGATTGATGGAGCTGTAATTCAGTGAGCACGTGTCTGTTACATTTCTTCTGCTCCATCCTCGGTACAGCTTCAAACAACACCTGGAGCATTTGGTCTCCACAGGGTGTTATATTTTAAAATATAATGTTGTGCCTGATTTCCTGCCCTACGTATAGGTTAGACAGCTTGCATATTTTGCAGTGCGGACCAGGAAGATGCTTCTGGGACACTGAAATGTGTCATGATTCGTTTGGTAAAGTCACAAGCATGTCTGTTATGCACCACCCAGGCCTAAGGCGGCGTCAGATTGGACATTCCCTTATTGAAAATCTTCAACACTGTCTCACAGTGCTGTACATTTCTCATATTGTTTTGTGTTACATATAGGACCAATTCACATGAAAGCCTCTATGTGTTATATTTCAGTATGTGTCTACATTCCTTACTTTGGAGACTGAGTACAGGGAACAAAATGCAATAACAATGTCTTTAAATTTGAAAATAGAAAACTCAAGCTACTACGTGCAAGATTTTAAGATTGTGAAATGTGGCAACTCTACTGGTGGCAGACAGCACCCTCCTGCCACTTATGATTAAAATTTCTCAATTCAAAAGAGGAAGCTACACATATCAGCTTAACATTTGGTTGTTTTCTCTATTTTTTCTCAGGTATGGAAAACATGGCGCCTTCTACAAACTCAGGTCAACCACAGGGCGAGTACTGCCTCTGTTTTACATCTATGACTCCTACCTGACACCACCTGAGTCCTGGGCAGAACTTCTGACGGCTAAAGGCTCCCACAGCATCAGAGGCACGCCTTATGATGGGATTTTTGTTGCTCTCATTGTCGAGGAGCGTCACAAATATGACATCCTAGCCAGCGGCTTTGACGGCATGTACACGTACTTTGCCTCTAATGGCTTTTCCTTTGGTTCATCCCACCAGAACTGGAAAGCCATCAAGGCATTTTGTGATGCAAACAATTTGCTGTTTATTCCAAGTGTTGGTCCTGGGTACGCAGATACTGCTGTTCGGCCGTGGAACAACCACAACACCAGGAATCGTGTTAATGGACGTTACTATGAGACTTCTCTGCAGGCAGCTCTGTCTGTCAGGCCAGAAATCGTCACTATTACGTCCTTCAACCAATGGCATGAAGGTACGCAAATAGAGAAGGCTGTACCCAAGAAAACAGTGACCCGTTTGTATCTAGATTATCAGCCCAACCAATCGGACCACTATTTGGCGCTTACGCGCCAGTGGGCCGAGAACTTCAACAAAGAGAAGGACAAGTGGCTGATGTGAGCCGGGGTTCAGCTGAGTGGACAGCCTGAGCATCGTTAAAAAATGATGCTGAGCTAGCTCCCGCTCTTGAAAGATAGCACATCTGTGTTCATCCACTTTTCCCCAATCAGAGCACTCTTCATGAGATTTTCCCCAAATGTTCTCTTACTGTTTTGATTATCATTTTTTTTTTGTACATGTTAACAGTGCCATTCATTTGCCAATGCTTCAGGGTCACAGTGATAAACAGCTAATAATGGTTTTGTGATTAGTATGGGTTTATGACTACAAAAAAAATGTGGATATGTGTATTAACTCTGTGAGGCCGGGTTTTTTTTCTCGTATTTTCCAATGCTGCAAACCTTTTTCTCGTCTTTTCATAGTGATAAATTGATTTGTATGTCTGTTTATGGTTGGAGAATCAGTTGCTGATATGAAAGCGTGAATGCAACTTTAAATAAAGTTAGAAACCTCTAGGAAAGTTGCAGTGCCAACTGCTCGCAGTCAATATAAAATTAACTAATGAACTATTTCATTAGTGACAGAGTGAAAATAGGATGGCGAAATCATTCTACTACGCAGTTCTATTCAGCAGTTGCTCAATGATTGCATTGAACATTTTTTGCTTTAAGAGTGCAAGTAGTTGCAGCAACCAACATGTTACCCAGAGTTTGACAACATCCTCAAAGTCTGGGTGAGCACAAGGTTTGCAAATAATTGCTACCAAATTTATAAATACAAGCAACTTGAGTTTGTCTGTGCCAACAATTCTTCTCTTTGTATTAGGAGTGTTTGCAGACCTGGTCTCCATGCTCGAAGCAACAGTTTCAAAGGCAACAGTATTGCAAAGTTGGAATAATTTTGGTCGTGCTGCCAGCCAATGTTTTCAATAGTGTGACTGTAGCACAGCAACCAAAAAACTGTTGATAATTCAGTGTTTTCTATTTACTCTGTTTCTGCTGCCCCGATATGGTCAAAAATTAGTCTTTGCATTTACATTTCTGAAAGCCCAAAACTCTGAATGTCTTTAGTATTTTTTTTTTTATAATGAATGATGGACAGATGACTGTCCAGGATACACCCGCCTCTCACCCTGTGACAACTGGGATATGGCTCCCTGGCAACCCTGATTTTAGATGAGCGCTTAAGAAAGTTTTGTCATATTTGCTTACACAGATCATTTATATTCCACTCACTGAGTGAACAGTCACTACAAGTAAATGATAAATGGACTGATTCTTATAAAGAGTGCTTTTCTACTTTTCTTGAGCACTCTACAACATGCCTGGTTCACCCATTCACACTCCAGTGAATGCATCAGAGAGCAACTTGGGCTTCAGTATGTTGCCCAAGGATACTGGAGCAGCCACAGATTGAACCACCAACCTTCTGATTAGTGGGTCCTGCTCTCTCTCCTGAGCTACAGCCATCCAGAAGTCTTCTGCTCTGACGGTATTGTTGGAGACGATCCTTAAAAGTGCTGATATCCCAGTTCTACTCGATGAGCCGAGATTTATCATTACGAGCTACTTTCTGCTGCTCCCTCATTCACTACCGAGCCGCTACCATTAGTTAATTATAGCTTACTGTCTAACAAAGCTCATTTCATTTATGCACATCAGTCAATTAAAAGTGAGGTTTTAATGAGGTTATTAAACCTGGTGTGGTTCTCATAATGAGAAAAAAGAAGGAACACAGCTCTCTGGTTCTAAGGTGGAGCAGGGGTTTGGTGATTAAGCTTATGAGACCTGAGACAAATTGAAGAGACGGTGTTCAGACGTGCCAACAGTGCTTAACAGCTTTATTAGTAAAATAAAGTAAGCACAAATATTTTAGAAATCTGTCAAACACGTGTGTAAAATTAAAAAATGATATTGTTTTTATTTATTCGACAAATAAACCCAATTCACATTTTTACACCCAAGTTTAAGGAGCAAGGAATTAATCAGGCAGAACAGTCGAGCACTAAAACTCGTTTTTCTGTTCAGGAATGCAAGTAAATCACTGTAATAATAATAATAATTTGCTTTTTTAAAACAGTACTTTGAAAATTGGTGGATGAAAACAGTAATTATGTTTTATCATTAAAAGTGTGATTTAAGTTAAATAGCTTGCACAAACGAGTGGATTAACCATTACAGAAACACGATGAGAAACAATTTTTAACTACTCGTTCTGTTAATTTAGGCCAAATCCTTAGAGCAGCTTTCATTGTGTAGATCAGTGCTGACATACTCGCGTGTTACCAGTGAAACCTGACTAAGTCTTTCCACGGCAGGCAGGCACAAGAAAACCAACCAGCGTCCAAGCAGCCCGGCTCTCGTGTGAAAGACGACTCACTGGAGCAAAGCTGATCCCTCAGGCCAATCTTCTGCCTTGCTTTAATGGCTCTGCCCCCATAAAGCCTGTGCCCGTGAAAATTACATGTTAGTCCCGGGCTGCTGGCAGTGAACTTACAAATGTCGAGCCTGGAGTCACCAATCATTGCAAATATACAGTTTAGGATTTGAAAGGTAGAGTGCAGAGTGCTTCTCTCAGAAGTCTTATTCAGTGAAGCCTGAGAAATAGAATGGAGATACTCACAGGGAGCTATGCTACACAAAGATCCTACCAGTGAAAGCTGAGTACTACCATCATTTTACAGTTCCTGAAGTGAAAGGTTTTACAGCTCCAGTGCTGCTTCTGTGACTGCACAACATAGAAATGTGAATAACTTTGGTTCAGATTGAAATAACTTGACAAATATCAGATGGTTTGCTATGTGCCAGCTCCTGTAATGCTCTGACTTCTCACCCAACACCGCTGGTAGGTTTTCATCTGTTCAGTGACTAAAATGCTCTGAGTTGGTCCACACAAACTTTCTTACCAACATAACACATTTTTCACACTGTTAGATTCACTGGCAATTTACTAAATGGGAAGGCCAACCAAGCTGCATTCAAAGCCCCTTAAACCCCCTTTCTTTCCTATTTTGATGCTTTGCCTGACCTTCAGCAGGTCAACTACATGCCGAAAAGCACCGGGTTGCTGCCATGTGATTGGCTGATTACATATTTGTGTTGATGAGGAGTAACGGCTGTACCTAATAAAATAGCTGCTGGGTGAGCATATATGGGGTGTTTACTGTTATTGCCATCTGCCCAATCTAAACATGCTGACGTTTGCTGTGAATATTGTCCAATTCTAATTATCTCTCAAAAAAAATAGACAAATAAACATGAGCAAGCACTTTTATATGGTACCATATGCTTACAGCAGGGAAACATCAGGTGAGGACTTTCCAGAACAAATAAAACAGCTGCTGCAGGACGAGCCATTAATCAGAGTAATCCATTCTATTCAGAATACTGTCATGGCACTGTGGTCATATATTACAGTGTGTGTGTGTGTGTGTGTGTGTGTGTGTGTGTGTGTGTTTAACTATTATAGAGACAACATTGTTTGATTTTGGGGTTCACAGCTCTGCCAAATCCAGCCACTACTGCTGAGCAGCGTCTGTCCTGTAAGATAACCCGCCCCAGCCAGCAGCTGCTGCCCCAGTATATGATCAGGAGACCTCACAAACCCCAGACCGTCTTTTGAGAGCTTTTGCTGCCCTCCTAGAATGTGGACAGATTGTAAAAGGCTGGCTGCAGAAAGGGCAAAGAGAAAGTCAACAAAGCAGGTTCTCTCACCAGCTGCTAAATCAGAGCGCTGAAAATCCTTATCAGAGGTAAGGAAAGGGCCAGGAAAGTACATCTGCAGCCTCTGTTTTATTCCAGGCGTGGCACCAGCATGATACTCCATCCAGGGCGTTATTTGATGGCATAACAGTCAAATAATTGAATGGTATTCTTTACCATGTAGTCTCGTTACTCTTGTATTTTGTCTTATAGTATTTTCCAAGATATAACACATGGTAACCCTGATTGTTCACATCCCAGTTTATTCATCTTCTTTTTTTATCTAATCAGATTACCAATGAAATCTATAATTTTCTTGGGGTATGCAGCAGGACGATGATCCAAAACACACCAACAAGTCCGTCTCTGAATGACTCAGAAAAACCAAAATGAAGGTTTTGGAGTGGCCTGATCAAAATTGAGACTTGAATCAGATTGAGATGTTTTGGCACAACCATAAACAGGCCGTTCATGCTCAAAAAGCCTCCAGTGCAGCTGAATTAAAACAATTCTGCAAAGAAGAGTGAGTATTAAAATTCATTTGATGATCTGAAACAAATCTGCAATAAATAATAAATCAGGAGGAGAGCAAATACTTTTTCACTTAATGAGAGTCAGTATCTGTAAAGCTGATATACACAGATCAATCATAACATTCTGACCACCTGCCTAATATTGTGTTGGTCCCCAAAACAGTCCTGACCCAGTGAGACATGGACTCCACTAGACCTTTGAAGGTTTGCTGCGGTATCTGCACCAAGATGTTAGCAACAGGTCCTGTGAGCTGCGAGGTGGGGCCTCCATGGATCGGACTTGTTTGTCCAGCACATCCCACAGATGCTCAATCGGTTTGAGATCTGGCAAATTTGGAGGCCAATTCAACACCTCAAACTCATTGTTGTGCTCTTAAAACCATTTCTGGACTGTTTTTGCTTTGTGGCAGGCCCCATTGTGCTGCTGAAGGAGGCCACAGCCGTCAGGAAATACCAGTTCCATGAAAGGGTGTATGTACACGGTGTGTAACAGTGCTTAGATGTGGTACGTGTCAAAGAAACGTTCCCCTTGGATGGCAGGACCCGAAGCTTTCCGGCAGAACATTTCCCAAAACACCATGCTGCCTCTGCCGGCATGCCTTATTCCTGTAGTGGATCCTAATGCCAGGTGTTCCCCAGGTAAGTGAGACACATGCACCTGGCTATCCATGTGCTGTAAAAGACATGTGATTCATCAGACCGGGCCACCTTCTGCCATTGCTCTGTGGTCCAGTTCTGATGCTCTCGTGTCCATTGTTGACCCCTATACTGACCCCTTTCCACCACTGGTCTGAGGCTGTGCACAACAAACTGCAACGACTGTGTATTCTGACACCGTTCTATTAGAACCAGCATTAACTTTTTCAGCAATTTGAGCAACAGTAGCTCGTCTGTTGGATCGGACCAAACGGGCCAGCCTTCGCTCCCCACATGCATCAATGAGCCTTGGCCGCCCATGACTCTGTCGCTGGTTCACCACTGTTCCTTCCTTAGACCACTTTTGATAGATATTGACCACTGAAGACCGGGAACATCCCACAAGAGCTGCTGTTTGGGAGATGCTCTGACCCAGTCGTCTAGCCATCACAATTCGGCCCTTGTCAAACTCACTCAAATCCTTACGCTTGCCCATTTTTCCTGTTCCCAACACATCAACTTTGAGGACAAAATGTTCACTTTCTCCCTAATATGTCCCACTCACACACACTCAACAGGTGCCATGATGAAGAGATAATCAGTATTATTCACTTCACCTGTCAGTGGTCACAATGTTATGCTTGATCAGTGTATCAAATGATTTGTCTGTTGTCATTGGGTGGTGCTGAGGTCTGAATTTGAGGCCAGCTCCTGTAATCACAAAGAGAAAAGACATACAAATGTGAAGTTTATCCCTCAAAGCTGATCCTTCCCTATTCTGACAGACTTTAGGCTCTGAAATTCTTATTTTTTTTCAGTCTGCATTTCGGCTGACATGTGAACTGTTTGTTTAAACAGAAATACAAAGCTTCAAATACTAACAGGGTTAAAAGTCCGTGCCCTCGTTTAGCACTATGGTATCCATGATGCGTCTGTTTGTTTTGTAGTTTACTCGCATTTTGTGCTTCGGTGTGGCTCAGTGCGAGCAGTGAGAGCAGCTTCCACAGAGCAGAAATTGCCATCCACTGCCAATCTCGCATTAATCTTGTGTGTATGAGTGCTGTATGCGTTCCTGTGATGTAAGTATAGTTTTCTGCACGAAATTGCGTTTAGTTCAAGTATTAGCCCAGGTGGTGAAATTTTCCTTGTGTTTATCTGCCTATTTCTACTGCAAGGGCTTACTTAATCTTATTGTCTTGACAATATCTTAAGTCCTGTTTTATATTTAGACAAATATGCTGTGATTACCAGTGTAAATGCAAAATTTGCCAGTTCACCTTTTGGGTATATTTGTGATGTGTGTGGTATTATAGTGTTACTGCAGGTCAATTTCATATAGTTATTAATATACACTTAATATACACTGCTTCTCTTCCTCCTTAATAAACCTTCTAAGCTGCACCATTGGAGTTGGCCAATTCCTTCTGACCGTGGAAGATTCGATTGACAAATGATCTGCAATCAGCGCATGTTCGACGCACACAATACCTTTCAAACAGATTATCCAGTATAATAGTTTACCTTTAAGTTGTTGCTGCTTTTTAAATAGAGAGCTACAAAAAGAAGATGATGGAGCAAGTTGCCAGTCCTGGTTCAGTTGTGCTGCATCGTGGTCACCTGCAGGAAAACAGGGACAAGCCTATGGAGGTATTTTCACCACCGTTCTGATCAGCGAACTTGGCACTGGACAATATGTATTACTGTTTCATATTATTTCTGTTTCATACTACAGACTGCGTTTTAACCTGAATATTTGAAACAAGTAAGAATATAAATAAATATAAAAAATTAGCGATTGAATGTTGTCATTTGGTTTCAGGACATATCCTATATTGTATAACTAAAAGTATTCACTGACTCATTCATATCATTGAATTCAAGTGTCCCAGTCACTGCTGCAGGTCTAAGCATCCTTCAGTTCAGTCCAGTCACAGCAGCAGAGCTAAAGTCTGAGCTACAGCACCGACTTCGAATCAACATTCAAGCTCAGCAGTGAATGCATTGATTGATGTAACCATTCAAGTGTCTATAATAGGAAACAAGTCTGCCACAGTAGCGTGTTTTAACATGATCTGCCCAGTTCATATTGTTTTAATGTGCTCTAATTTAATAGCAGACTTATGGAATCTTATACATATAGTATTATACTATACATATTATACTTATACATGACAGAGATTTTTTTTGTCTTTGCCACACAAAAAGTGGACAACAGAACTGTTTATTAATTATTATCAAGCGTGCCATTTATTTATCAGCAAAGTGCACTTATGACTATGTTAGTGCACTGAATTGCTGTCATTATTGATATTCACCTGACCTTCCTGAAAATCTTTAGCTACATTATTACAGATAAATGCATTTTTTGACTCTTTTGTCACTTTGTATTCATGCATTTCTAATCACTTCCAGGAACTATATGAAGTCTACATGACCCACGCGATGACCTCAAACTCCGATACCCATTGACACAGACTTAAGTCCAGGGCTCTGCTCTCAGCATCCCTGCTGTATCTGCAATTCAGGCAGCTGCCGCCCAAGTTAGACATTAACTTGGTAATTAAAATCAAACTTATTAGAAAGGTGACCCATGAACTTAAATCAGCGTGATGAGAACTTCTAATAAGATAAGGTATCTGGTTCACACAGCGGACTTACCGGAAACACTGCACACCCAGGTGAACCAGGTCACTGACTTCACTCCAGTCAGTACTTAAAGCCAGTAAGTTAAATAGTCCAATAAATAAGTACTTAAATACATTGGTGTTCATTATGTGGCTAATTATGCACATGCTACTGTCATTTGCACATTCATCCTTTTTTCAGCTTGGTTGTTTTTGTTAGAGGTCAGATGTTGGATTCAACTAATTGTCATTGTGCACACAAGACACACAATGAAATGATCGTTCCAGATCACTCATCCAGAGACGAGCATCTGCGGTCATGCAGCCAGAGACCGGTGCTACTTGTTTATATAGGTATTAAAAATATTTGATTCTTAGTCTATATTCTAATTTTTTGCTGTTGATCTATATGTATTTTATTGGTTTATATTCAACTTATGTCTTTTGCACGTTTGGCATTCTATTTTTATTTGGCTGTTCTATATTTAATATATTTTAATTTTGGTTATATTGTAATTGCACTTTTTCATTTTTGTTGAATTTGTTATTTGTGTTTAAGTCTTATCTTTGGGTGTGTGGAATTTTAATTTAAATAAAAAAGTAAAATAAAAAAATGCAAACAAATTAATCTTATGTTTGGGGTGGAGGTGACTCAAGTGACTCAAATGAAACAGGTAACATCACTGATGAACTCGGACAGACAGTTCGTGAACGCGCTGCGCAACCACTGACCTCCGCGCATGCTCACTTTAAGCGCAGCGTCAGGAAAAGTTTACAAACACAATGGCTGAGGAGGAAGCTCCGACATTAGAGGAAGAGCCGTTTCCTCTGTTTCTCATAACATCCAACACAACACAGCAGAATAAACGGAGGAAGGTGACGGACACTGGGGGGGAGGCAGGCAGAGAGCGACAGGAAAACAGGATAAACATC
>VUQK01020794.1:0-12668 GCA_015106715.1 Bujurquina vittata
GTCACTCAGTGTGTTGATATCTTTTATGGTTTATGAACAGTGACGGTTTAAGTTTAAGGACATTTTCAGATTTTCTAGAGTGCCCATTCCAAACCTCAGAGTGGACGGCTTCAAATTTTTCAGCTGAAAGATTTCTCTCTAAACTGCCACTATTTCCACAGCATTCACTCTCCAGCCATCATTTCACCATCAAAACGTAGAGCCGGTTCTCTACTTCCAAACAATGTGTCTCTCAACTCTGACAAATGTAAACTTTTCAAACTGTGAGGGTTCAAGCAGAGACAGTACCCTCCTCCTCCACCATCCGCCTCTATAGTAATTTTTGAGAGGATTTTCTCAGAACCCAAAAACGAGCCCCATTTTGAAACTGCTCCCGTGACTTCATTTGTGAGCACAGGAAAATAATAATTACACCACTGTTTAGAGCCGGTCCTTGTGACGCTCACAGTTCAAAAATAATTTTGATGGGAGCTACGGATTTTGATTTAGAAGCATTTGTTCGACAGGTGCGCCGAGGCAAATTCAACAGGGTTCTGCCACAGTGCCTGCATTTTCAGTTGGCAGATTATGTAGATTATTAAGAAATGTGCCTTTAATGGCTCCTTCTTTTAAGGTTAAATAAAATGTGAAATACTTGAATGTTATCACAAAACAAAAAAGAAAACAGGCAAATAAAAAGCAATCTACTCTTCGGCTTTGTTAGAAGTGCTCATGGGTTCAATTGATTCAGTCCTTAATAGGCTGCTTGTTCTGCATTTAGATGTAATGCTGCTTCCTGTTCCCACAATTTGGCTTCTTAGCATTAATGTTTCCACAGCAGAGCTGGCTTTGGCTTGTGGCACAGATTTTTCAATCTCTGGATAAAAGTAAGTAAATATTGCCATTGCTTACCTGTTAACTTTCAGTAACAACTCATCATTGCCTCACCTGGTTCCCTGAGACTTACCTGCAGTGAAAGTCCAGCACACAGGCAGCATGAGTCAAAGCCACCCTCTTATTTTAACAAGTGAAAAACCTCCAAACAGCAGGCCCAGCTCTTCTCTTGGTCACAAGTTATTTTGGTGCATCCCCACTCTTTTTTTCGTCATCACCCATATGCCTTTACTGTTGCTCAACTTTAAATAATTACATTTTGGCACACACGCGCCACTTGGAAAACCCTAGCAAGCATTTTGCCTGGTCACTATTATTTGAAAAATTCAGACATGCATGAAATTAGGATCAGTATGCTGCCGAGCTCCAGTGTGGCAGTCTCCCACCATAGCAGTAACTAATGGCTATTTTAAATCTGCCCTTTTTTTGCATAGACAATTGCTATTGATAAACCTCTAATTAGTTTTTTGCTTAATTGCTTATCTGAACAATCTTTGTTACAGTGTTCTAGAGCTCAAGTTGATGTACGTAGATGCTGCATTTTGTTCGATCAGTAGTCAAACAAAATATATTTGGTTTAAAATCATAGAGTGAACAAACAAAACATTTCCATCTGAGAAACCATGCCTTGTTTTCAATCATATAATATCTGCCGATATAGCGATCTAGGAGATTAATCGGTTGATCGCTTGTCTTTTGTGCCTTTCCTGCTGCAGTCAGTCTCGTTTCTGTCACTTGCGCGCACGTCGGCACTTGCAACACATGTTTTTATAGAAGCCTCTTCATGCCGTACTTTTTCTGTCTCTGCCCACAAAACATTGGTTCATAAATCAACACTGTGAACCGATAAACAATGCACTGTTGCAATCTAAGATGATTAGTCTCCACAGTGTGCTCCAGTGTGTTTGCAGATTTCCAGTCCAATGAGGCATCTCTACAGCCAAATTTTCTTATCATAAACACAGAGGATAACCTAACGAGCAAACGTTTTTTTTTTGGTTTTGCATTTGGATAAAAATGTGCGCAGGTTTTTGACTCTTACAAACATATGGTTGGCACCCATGTGGTCCTAGAGGACATTGTGATGTAAACACTTTTGATGTCAGTTTTCTTTACTTAGCTGTAGCATATGGACAGGATTTTTGAGGAGGGGATTTGTTAAAAGGCGTGGCCACTGGCTGTGAGGTCTATAATTGAAGACTCTAGTTTTGTGGTTCCTTCTCTTTGGGCCACATGATTCACAATCTAAATAAATAATGTAGTAATGGAGCTACCCCAAATTACAGACTCAGAAATAGATTTGAAAAAGCAGTGCAGTGACTGAGCAGATTTGGACCTTATAAAGCTTAATATGATTCTGGACTCATTAATTGACAGCATGATGTAGCCAAGAAATTTACTTTGTCATTAGGAATATGATTAAAACATCTGTGGCTCTGCCATCACATGGTATAGGGCAGATCAGGTCAAGACCCCTTTGTTGGGGAGGAGGTTGGATAATTCAGTATAAAGGTAGATCCCAGTCTGGCTTTTCTGAGCAGTTAGAGCCACTGATATGGCTTTTTCTTAGTAATCCGTTAGGTCAATAACGCATGTTTTGTTATAAATTTATAAAAATATAAAGCAGTAAAAAATTCAAACTTGGTGTCAAGATTTAAGAAACTTCAATTATTTAAAATTTTAGCTATTAAAAATATGTTATAGGAGAAAATTTGAAGCAGCTTCATCCCTGTGCCTTGTGGTAAATGGCTGGTTCTTATATAGTGCTTTTCTACTCTACTTGAGCACTCAAACACTTTATACTTTTTTCTACACCTAAGTGCTTTCTGTCTAACATTCACGTGCAATCACATGCCGATGAACGCCTGAGAGCAATTTGGGGTTCAGTATCTTGCCCATGGACACTTTGGCACGCAGACTGGATTAAACCAGAACTTTCTGATTAGTAGATGACCTGCTCTACCTCCTGAGCTACAGCCACCCCATTTATTGTGTTTTTAAACATACCATGTTGTTACTCTGTTACTTAGATGCGTTTGTACGTTTCCTTTAAAATCATTTTAAGAGTCTACAGTGAACTGAGTGTGTGCACACCTTCAGTGTCACATGACTGTTTACTGAGAGACAACTGCTCTTCTTACTTTTTCCTCAATCCTTAACTGTTTGAGCATTTTAATTGAAAAACCTATCTTAAAATATTAGCTGCTATGGTCTTTTTTTAGTAACTATTCGGAGTAGTCTGAAGCTGACTGCTAACTTACCCACTAGGATAGCCCTTTGGCCTTTTGCTATTACAGTGTAGTTTTAGCTGCTGTGATCCTTTTTCCTTATTTAGTGCCAATACCTCAGTTTTCTTGTTCAGTATTGTCAGCACTGGTGTCTTTTGTCTTAGTGCAAGCCTGATAGCAATAGCCTATCCTTCACTGCATGTTAGTGTAAAATATTATAGTCTTCAATCATTAATTTAACTGTGAAACTCTGCATGCTTGTCATGCTTGTGTGGTTGTACAGCAGAAAGAATTGCAATGTTCATTGCAACGTCAGCTGTATCTGCTACATTAAGTCCAAGCCACAGCTCCACTACTTCAGTGGGGCCACTTCGGTCTAAATGCACTACTCTGTGTTCAGCACTGATAGGCTTTTATCCATAACATGTAACCAATGCGATTATTCTGCGGGCAGGACTCTTTACCACAGAAAGGCACACAGAGAGAGTGCCAGATCAGCATGGAAAAATGCAGAATAATGGCCCAGACAATCAGCCTATCTCTAGCTAATGTAAAAAAAAAAAGAAGAAACTTTTATCATGATACATTTTAAACCACCCACTTAATACTTCTTCCATTTTTCAGCTAGTCTTTTCCAAACAGCAACAGTGATAATTTATAACATGACTGATTTATTTATCAGCAGATTTCAACATTTCTCTTCATTGCTGATGTTAATTAGCCACAGTTGTTATTTGTTATCAGAATTATGTGCATGAAAAAGGCCTTTAAAAGAGCATTTTAGCATTTGGGTGCACATGTGTGGGTCACAGCTGTCACATCCATCTGAGCCTCCTTATTTGATCTCAGTTGAGAAGCAGCTGACTGAACAACCCTAATCACATTAAATGCACGCAGGGTTTTCTTTTTGAAGGAAGGCCATAAGCAGATGAGTGTGTGGCTTTGTTGTGTAGGCTGTGTGTGGAGTTAAGGGAGCAGGCTGTGGTCACCAGCTCCTGTTGACTCCACCCTTTGCTTCCTCTTCCATGACAGATGTGACTGACTGTCAGAGGCTGTGAATGGCAAGCAGCATCCTGGTGGTCCCTTAGTGAATATGAAGTTGTAAACCCCAGTTTTACCTTTTCAGCAAACAAAAGGCATCATCGTCTGGGACACTGAAGTTGCTGTATGTTACACCTTACTAGTTGGGCATGAATGATGGCACCAGTTTCCATTCATTCCAGTTTATACAACTCTTTTCTTGTTTGCTTTCTTCTTGAGTGGGCTAATGCATATCCACAGAACTGTCTCTTACCTGCTTGAAGTGATAAATTAAGGAAAAACCAACAGTGTCATAGTAACAGCTTCAGTACACTTTGATATTGACTGAGTTGCTGCACCAAGGCTGAGAACCAGATAAAATAAATAAGAATTATTTTGCTACTGTGAATCAGCCCAAACTACTCTGGTTTAGTCCAATAATACAAATATGAAGGACTGGGAGAAATAGGTCCACTTTAATGATTACACAATATATAGAAAGTGATGTATACAATTGTGTAGGCGGTGGCTGAAGGGATTAAAGTGATCTTGAGCAAGTTTTTCAGGCCTTCTGAAGGTTTTTCAATTTTTCTTTGGACAGTGGCTCCTTTTTCCTCACGTTTTAAGTCCAGTCCCTGTACTGGACCATTTTCAGAGGAATTTTTGTTTGTTAAACCACCTAACACTGGCCTATGACTCATTCAATTATCAAAGACACCTAATTCAACGGACGAACTTGTTTCTACACATAACAGAAAACTTTGCAAAGAACCCATTCAAAATTTTATCTTGAGACACTTTGTTAATAGCAGTGTATTGCAAAATCACATCACCATTTCTTTAGTATAATCTATAAAAATGCCAAAGATAACACAAATTGACAGGCATAAAACTTTTTTGCACCGGCAAGATGATTCCCAAAAGTGTTATTGCCTGAAAACTGGGCATGTTTCAGCATGGTGTGTAGTGTGTCCTTATAAATTTTGAGGAAACTGGACAAAAGCATACTGTACCTGGATAGAAAAAGACACAGTGGAACACTATCAGTCATAGACTGACCTGCTCTAAGCCCACACATCAACATTATTGAAGCAGTGTGGGATCATTTTGACAGAGAATGGAATAAAAGGCAGCCAAAATCCAAAGAAGACCTCTGGATGTCCTTCAAGATGTATGGAGAACTATTACTTAAAGAAATTACAAAAAAGCTACCAAAGAGAGTTTGGTCTGTGTTGAAGAATGAAGGTGGTCATACCAGAGAGGCCACTCAAGACTTTTGCATAGTACTGTATTAATAATGGTATAAATATAGAATCCATCCAAATTAACTTTTGACCCGACTGCCTGGTTTTGTGAGTCAATGACTTCTGGTGGCATTTGTTGTTTTATGACTGCTTTTTCTCTTGTACCAACTTTAGTAGTTACCATTCATTAGGACCGCAGTGC
The DNA here is from genome assembly GCA_015106715.1 of Bujurquina vittata. Classification (NCBI taxonomy): domain Eukaryota; kingdom Metazoa; phylum Chordata; class Actinopteri; order Cichliformes; family Cichlidae; genus Bujurquina; species Bujurquina vittata. Next base: position 5,568 of record VUQK01020794.1, read on the forward strand.
TTGAATATTCAACCATTAAGGATTGGAAGGAAAAGGGAAAATACTGAAAAATGCACAGAAAATGCTAATATTAGCAGTGCTATTTTTTTTTTCACTAGTTTGTCTTACTTACTGAATAAATCTTGGATAGACAGGAATTGACTGTTTCAATTACTGAGTCATGGGAAACGGTGCTGTATAAATGGCTTCCAGATATTTCCATGGTTAATTACCTACTGTGAATGAACAGAGGGAAACTTTTTTAAACCATTTTTTTTGTCTGCTGTTTTCAGGGTTTTTCCCAGAAAGACAGAAAGAGTAGATCACATTGTGTGGCTGAGGTTAGGGTCACTTGAACATACTGTTGCTTTACAGTCCATATTAAAGAGCTATACATGCAGTACGTGCACAGTCAGCAATCGAATTCCCCAGGAGAGGAGCACAGAGGTTATGGGAAACAGGTGTGGCGGCTGAGCTTCATCCGCTCGGCCTTATTTGTTTCATTCTTTTCAAGTGTGAGACGAGCACACAGTCAGTTGTGTACCCTGACACACCCCCTACCACCCAGGTGGGAGATTATTAACACCCACCAGTCAAATACTGGGCAGTGCTGACCGTAGAGAGGAGGCAGTCTGCAGCATCTCATATACACAAAGAGTGGTGAGTTCAGGTAGATTAAACTGAACCAGATAAAAAGAATAGGCACACCTTCCCATATCCCCATTTGCTCTCTGTCTCCAGCCTGGATGTAATGTCAGTATTACAGCTGATTGGCATCAAATAATTTTCTGTTCCGCTCTGATTGTGTGCCTGAGTGAGATTGTTTTTACTTGTGTAAGTGTAGCTAACTACAGTGAAGACTTGCATCGCTGATTGAAGAAAACCTCAGCTAATATATACTATGGATAAATGCAGTGTTTCCAGCACACATGCTTTACTTGCTTGAGTTTCACCATTTGAAATGTGTTGGTTCTTAAGACAACTTTAACTCTTTGCTCTCTGTTACTTGTTCCTGGTGTGCATTGCACTTTTCACAGTTTCACTACTGCTTGTCGAGTAGTTTTACAAGTGTTTGTAGACTAGTTCACATCTTTTCTACACACTACTGGTGACTGCGGCAACCTGCTTGCCACAAAAGTGATTGCAAGGAGGTTTTTACCCTCTGATTTCACCTAGCAAGAGCCAGTAACCTCCAGCAACCACTTGCCAGTAAGGGAATAAACATTTTCCCCCAGCAACAGGAGGCAGCCAGGGGGCACTAACTGATCTGTGTGACTGAGGCCTTAGTTATTGTGTAAAAAAAATGCAAAACAGTATATAGAGTATGATTTATTAATATATTTAAGAAAGCTGTAGTGCACTTCCTTTCATGTGCATATACTCACACCCCTCAAGCTCTAGCTTTTTTTTTAGGCTTGTTTATGATGCATGTGTATTTAGTAATAAAATGTGATATGCAGAGAGAAAGAAAATAGACATTTTTTTTTTAAATTTACACTCCTTGGTCTATTTCTCATTATATTGGTCTTTTTTTATGTGGATACTTATTGATCTAAACCTAATTAAGCAGTTAAGACAGAAAGGTTTGGCTAATTGGAGGGTGAGTTCAGTCCCTTGCATGGGCAAGATACTGCACTCTGACTGCCCCAGTTGTTTGTGTGTGTGTGGGTGTGTGGTGTGTGTGTGTGTGTGAGTGAGATGGGTAAAAAGTGCTTAAACACAAAAAAGAAGAAGGAAAAGTCATATAAATCAATACCAGTTCACTTACCATTTACCATTGAATTTTGATCCAAACCCATAAGTGAGAAGGAAATGTCCACTGCATGCATTATTTACGATAATGGGCTTTCTTATGAGTGACAGCCTAAAACAGTTTCTCGCATTACTGAGGGTAGAGTTTAAACATTTAACTCTGGAAGACTTGTTTTATTTGAAACAGCCTGTTTGTCTTTAAGAAAGTCGCTGTTCTGTGACACTTTTTGGATTTCATATTTACGGTTTTATCTGACAAGAGTCCAGGTTTTCAGGCACTGACCTCAGGGGAAGAAGACCTGTCTCCTCCTTCACAGTTAGCTTACTTGTCTTTCTGAGCAGTGCTGGTCCATGATGCAGATTTGGTGCAGTAAAAGCTTCAACACAATATTGCACAACTGTACTCTTGCTGGTTTTCAGACAGATTGTTCTGTGTTCCCCTGAGATTCACCACTACACCACCCATGTCCATGCAGCCTCCTTCTCCATACTTAAGTTTCCCTTCATCTGTTTTAGTTTCTGATTCTCTTACTGTCAGCTGAATACATTTCCCCATCTTGATTAAAGCAGCAGCAAAGAAGAACAAACAGACTGCAGGTTTTAGTACTGTTTAATATTGATGAAGGAAAGTGGAACATATTTGTACAATGTATTTTCCTGCTACATTAAGCTGCTCTGTCACAGAGGGGAAGAGTCATAAATCAGTGCTAATCTCTGACAAACTTTATGGCTGTTGCTGTTTTTGTCTCAAAAAGAATCATCAACAAAACAACTGGGAAGGCAGGTTCCTTTTAGGTCTTCAGGGTGTAAGAATATCAGATAATGCCTCGGAAAAAGGAGGGCAAACACTCTACAACCTAAACCTGTTTGGCAAGCACTAAAAAGATGGTTGTTCCTGCTTTTATGCAGTCAAAATATTAGTGAGCTTTGTTCACATGTAAGCTGATTTTTTTCGTCTAGATTTTTATCAGTTTGAATAAGTGGGGAATGTGTAGTACACTATCTACACACATTGTTGCTGCATCTATATGTATTTGTCTCTTTCTCTGAGGTCCCTGTGGATACGTGCTTTAATCAGCTTTGCTGTTTTTGTTTTAACAAAAGACCTGAGTGATCCAGACACCTACATATTATCTACTTGTTCTATCTGTTCAAAGTGGGTGGCACATGTGAATCAAGAGAAGTGCCCTAATCTGCTGCAGAAAAAAACAGTGGGAGTATGTGAGTGGGTGTGCCGGGAAAACAAACTTCGTCTTACCAGGGTAATACTGGGGCACTGCCACACTGACCAAACTACTTATGCAAACAGTACTGACGCAGGGTTTTGTTGAACTGCTTTACTTCCTCCCCCTGTTGTGAAGCAGTCAATATTGGAATCTCGGCCTTGATCAGTATATTATGATACTGTAATATATTGATCACGGAGGAGAAAAACCATAAGGAATAAGAACAACAGTCTTGACTGTGCACTAATTAAAATACACTATGTAATCCAATCTGTGCTATATCTGATCATACTTCAGAGCATACATCCTTTCTGTCCCTATTTAAGTCACTGCAGGTGTGTGGACAATATTTTATATGATGAATCTGTTTGATTATGACAGAAATCAAAAACAGGATTATTTTACTAATTGTAATCTGGATTGTTTAACACTTGCATGAACTTCACAAACATGATGCATTTATTAAACTTCAAAATATGTCTTGAACTTTAAATGGAAACAAGTGAAACAGGTCACCCGATAGGGAGCAGCAGGTGTTTTACTGTAAAAGCCATCTTAGAAGGGCAGCTGCTGGGCCAGGCCAGCCTGTAGCCTCCACCTGGGTGTTTGTAGGGACAGCAAGAGGCCCTCATGGAAGGGGACTTAGACCATCATGGTAGATACAGGGACAGCAATGAATGACCAGCTGACACCTCGATCGCATGCCACTGAACACCAAGCAAAGGCAGCTGCAGTCAACTGTTAACGATCATATCACAGGTTCAGTTTCAGAAACCTTTCAAGACTTTTTGCCTGGATAGATCTTATTGATCAAAGACTCTCTTTCTGTCATCTTGGCTCAAGTTCAGGTGTTTTGGCTTTTAGACCTAGTTTATGCTCTATTTGTTGCCCTTGCAGAATGTGTGCATGGCTAAAGTGACATCACAAATACTGACAGCGTCATTGTTTAGGTGTGTAGTGTTCCTCGAGTTTTGTAATCTGACTCACAACCAGCACGCCCACATTGGAACGAATTGTTTTTTACCAGCATTTCAATGATATGTCAGTGCAGACGCCTAGAAGAAGATACAGCAACAGCTGAAAAAGAGGAGATGTTCTGGAGAAAACTTTGATTAAAAACAGCCTGCAGTGACAACAGCACACTTTAAGCACCGGTATAAATGGTTATGAGGCTATGTTGAAGTTAAAGTTCACACAAGCATCCAACGCAACCAAGCATAATCACAGCTTTAAGTAAGGGCAAACTCACATCACTATAAGAAAAAAGAATGCACTTGATTCTCTCATAGTTGGAATTAAAATCTGATAAATCACCCAGCCCTGTTATGCAATACACAAAAATATAGCAGAGTATTTATAGGCATGTTTGAAAACCTCTCCAGCAGAGTCACAGCTTCTGTAGTCCAAACAACTCCAGATCATTAGTATTAGGCCATCTCACTGGAATTAAAAGTCCTTTCTTTTCTGCCTGCTGATTTTGTCACATGAAGCTTTCCTTTCTGAGCACTAAAAGCTAAGCGCTGAAATCTCTGAAGTTTTTTTGCTTCATACTCATATTAAAAATAATAATGTGAAATGAAAAATTTTGACATTCACTTTTGTGCAGCAAAAAATGTGAGTGTTAGGACATGCAGTAAACCTCCTCAGCCATCGGTCAAAACGTCAACACTGCTTGTGCTATATGTGCTTCAAGGATGTGGTCACTGGAGTGCCTCACTGATTGTAAGGTGAAAGAAGTATGAAGTTGCTTGTGTGCTCAACTCCAACAGTCACATTCTCCTGCTTTTCATTCATTTCATAGGTTTATTAACGTGGCCTTTGGCATCATAAATTTATTTATACGTGTAATCGACGTTTAAGGAAATATAAGCAATGGATAAAAGTAGCTGATTAGTAGATTAAAATGTTATAAATGTGTCTTGTTTATATCCCACCACTATTATTTTTCCATTTTTGTTAAGACTGAATGAACACAACTCTTTGTATAGTCACAATCTAGTGTGTGAATAGCACTGTATTTGACATTCATGGGTCCTTTATATGATGATAATTTTACACGCTTGTTGTTGGCAGAAACAGGCATCATACAAGAAATCCAAAATTGGACAATCATGAGAATCATTTGAAAGCAAAACATTGTAATTCCCTCTGGGGTCTCTGCGGCATGTGGGAAAGTATGTTTCCATTATGTTCGATTGGCCTAATGAAAGTACAGTAGCCCATTTAGACCCACTGAAGGGCAGTGGAGTCTGTGATTAGTACAGAAACCATTTTCTCTTTGCTGTAAAGCCCCCACCGCCACCCAACAAGGGCGGGAACTATTTCTGTCCTAATGAATGAAAATTGAGCATTAGTTTTATAAGATTTTTCATCAGGAAATTACAGTAATTTTCAGAGAATAATGATATGTAAATGCGGTGGCAACAGCGTGCGCCTAAAACAAAGTGTGTCTCTAAGGTCACTGCAAGGTTTAGAAGGCTGTTGTTTTCACTCAACTTCTTTTATTAGCACAGAGCCTGGAGTGCAGGGTTATCCTTGTAGCCAAGCTATATTGTCCTTGCTTGGCCTGTTTGTGGATTTTAACAAATGCTGTGAATAAGTTACTGGAATGAGTTAATCAAAAACTAAGTCATCCATGAAGCTCACCTTGTTGTAATGTAGACACTTCACCAGTGTAATGTCTGACCAGTTGAGTAAACATTTACTAAAGCATTTCTAACAAACCTTTATACAGGACGTGTCAAACATATTTTAGTTTAAATAAAATCCAGTTTGATCCAAGATGAGATGCACTTTTTCCCTTACTTTAAATGTAAATACATTCTGAAATTGTTCACTTGAACCATGGTGTAAATTAAAAAAATATTTAACCATGTTACTCAACTCTACAAAAAATTTACCAGATCTCTGAAAGTTTTATATCCATCCATCAATCCATCCATCCATCCATCCATCCATCATCTTCCACTTATCCTGTTCAGGGTCGTGGGCAGTCGAAAGCCTGTCTCAGCTAATTTAGAGTTGAATACACTTTTAAATTTTCAGACATTTTTAACTCCTACATAGAAAGGCTGGCATCACAGAAAGTGTGTGGAAGTCATTTTGAGTGATTAGTGACTTCCCTGCAGCTTTCACACTTTGCAAAAGTCATCCTGTGGACCAGTTCTAGTCCCTCGGTCTCATGTTTGACAACCCTGCTTTATACGGTCTAAAAACGGACAGGAGTGCACTAGCTAGCAATACATGTCATAAAGCCACTTTTCTGCCTAAGTGCAGTTGTCACCAGTGTTTTGCATAGTGAGGGTGATCTCTATTAGCATCTACTTGTCAGGGATGTCATACACTTCAGAAAAGAAAGACTCCAATTGTTGCCTCTCTACTTAAAAAAGAGACCACCAAAATTAAGTTGCTTGTTCTCACAGCACAAAGATATGCAGCCCCTCTTCTTTATGCCTCATTCTGTATAAAATTGTTTGAATCTGGGAAAAATTTCCATCTGATCCCCTCAGAATCAGCTCATTTTTACTTCAGCATATTAAATAAGCCTTGTAAATTTTGTTTATAAGGCTGCATGACATAGGCTGCATATTGATGCAGGTTACTAGAAACTGGCTATAAAGAAAATCATCCTTAACTAAAACGAAAGATTTTGACTTTATATTGTGACACTTGGAGTTGGAGCGAAATCGATTTGGTGTGAAAAAGTTTTGACTCATGCCTACTTCAAGGGTCTGTATCTCACAAAAGCTTCAGATGATTTAGATTGGAGGGAAGCAGTGATTTTTCATTGAATGACCCAAGTGCTTTTTTTTGGCTTCTCAGACCATCTGTGACTTTTGTAAATTGCCTCCTCTGTTCTTTTCTACATGCATGGAAAAATAACATTGCAGCCCATTTTTGGGTCTTTTTGCATTGCGCGTACACATACTAAAATACCACAAATCCCCACAGCAAACAATAACAAATCCCCATACAATAGGACAGGACACTGTAGGAGTGTTTGTGTTTCTTGGTGCACAGTGGCAGACATTGTCCTTCACAGGTCCTACAGCATGGCTATAGTTGACTCTGATTATCGGTTTCTTTCTGTCTTTTGTCCCTGTATTCCATCATTATTGCTTTTTTTTTTTTTTTTTTCCTTTTT
>VUQK01020794.1:13098-42054 GCA_015106715.1 Bujurquina vittata
CGGCACGGGGGGGTCGGGCAGGGGGGGGGGGGGGGGGGGGGGGGGGGGGGGGGTAGGGTTGGCACTGTTTTTTTCTTCACGCTGCACAAATATTTCCAACGATAAAAGCATACTATTCACCAGTTCGCCACTTGGCCTATCCTGTTTCTAACTGATTAAGGAAGAGTTATAGGTGGTGCAAGAATGAAGAAAAGGTGTAGGGGCCTGTGTTTGGCATTTAGGCATTGTTTAATGATTTCTTTCCCCTTGCTACTACTTTAGAAGCTAACAATACTAAATGGCTCCACGCTGCCAATTGACTTTATTATGTTGGAGGTGGTCCTGTCGCCCTATGGCTGCTCGGATAGGCTTCAGCCTCCCCGTGACCCTGAATTGGATAAGCGTGAGAAAATGTATGGATGGAGTGTTTAAAGTCATAGACGTCTCACAACTAGAAGATCCAGTAGAAGGCCTGATAATAAAATTCCCATGTCCACTTAAAGGGTTTGGATTGTGTCAGGAACAGTTGATGTTTTCGCCTTTAGCCTGTTCAGTGGATAATTATTGTATTATAACCTGCTGTTTTGTGTGATATTGGCAGAGTTTGCAAATGCATTTTTCAAATGCATGTTAATGAACATTTTTCAATGTGACCTTGATCATAAGAAGGATGTTTTAATAGTAAGCCTATGGTACTGTCTGCTTACACTGGAGGGAGAGAGTGCCCGTAAGGAGTATAAATTACCGCTCTCATTAAACAGTAATGAAACACTGCCCTTCAACCTGCCTACCTCCTACACACACTTGAAAATCACTGAACCAGGAAAGAGAGCAAGCTGTAGGCTAACAAATCGGAGAGGTGGGTGACATGGCTAGCCTAACCCATCTTCAGTAAGCTTATTTTACCCGCTTTGTTCAGAGCAGCTTCACATATTTACTGTGATGTTATTAGAGTGCAGTCAGCTTTACTGCCATTAGTGTCTTTATTTCCAAACCAAACTCTGATTTTTTTATTGTACGTTTCTTTTATTTAATTTCTATTTCCTGGATCATACTGTAATTTAGCTTTTTTTTTTTCCCATTGACCGGTCTCATATGTAGTTTTGATGCTGTGTAAAATGGCAATTAAAAACAGCACAGCAAATCACTAGATCTCTGTATTTAGCTGAAAATGCTTCAAACAGCAAGGAGCAAGCAACAGGAGACGACTCCTGCAGTTGCAAAAAATTAGATGTTGATGGTAAAGCAGCACTCCGCTCCCTTGCTTTCTGACCTCAGTAAATATTTTCCTGATGAATTAATGATCTCAGTGACTATACTGAATTTTGTAAATCATGATCTCCATTAGAGCTAAAGGGGTGGATAAACGAGCATGTGCTTCTGGATGGGCCCACCGTGTGATTGACAAGTTGCTACCCTGTGAGCAATGCAGCGGCTCTCTGCTTCAGTCAGAGCTGCACCTCGGCGGTCATGTTCAGTTTCAAAACACTAAGATGTTCGGGGTGGAAAGTCAGCCTGAGATTTAGCAGTGGGGCTCAAATGTTTTCCTTGAGTCTAAATAATGAAAAATTAAAATAGGCTTCTCTAAATGAGGTCGTACCGGCTCGTTTTCTTAACAGTATTTGGCCAGTCCTGCTTTTGTGCATAGGAACTCCCCAAAGACACATTTTGAACTGGGAAAAACCCTGGACTTGGCCATCAAAAGGGTGACATTACAGTGGCTACATCCATCTTTTACACACAGTCTTTGGACTAAACTGCAAGCTTGCTATGTTCTTTTGTGTTTGCAGGTATTTTGGTAAGAATGTACAAAAATTTCATTATTATCAGTATCATGATCTAGTGTGCTGCTGCTGTAATGAGATGTCAGCTTAAAGAAATCAAGTCTCAGTTTATGTCAAAAGTCAAAATGACCCAACCCAGATTAAATTCCCTGACTTGACATAGCTCAGGATGTTTGTCCATCTCACAGCTGAACTTCTTCTAAATAGCCCCCATTTTTTTGTTTTTTTATTTTGTTTTTGCTTTGTGTTGTATTCATTCTCTGCTCAACTCGGAGTTTCCTCTTGCTTTTAGTCCTAAACCACATTCCCTCTTGCTCAGATCCTATGTCTGCATTCTTCTCCTGTGAGGTCTTCAGATCAGTTCCTCATGAGTGCTGTTTGACACGATAATCTATGCATGGAGTTCGTCTACAGGAACCTGACATATTGTCTATTTAGTTGCTGCTCGTGAATGTTTCTGGCTGTGGATCCCTCTTGTTTCACACTGCTCTGACACGGACTACAGGGTTCATTGGGAGGCTCTCAAGCCACGAGACTGCTTCCTCAGGGGAGATAAAGACCAAGCTGGGTCAGGCCTCAGATAGGTGGAGATTTTGGCTCATCTAGTGGCCAACTTGGACTGTTTGAGTGTTGCCAGGCAAAAAGGAAGGTTTTGATTTACCATTGCGTCTTCCGAGCAGCTTGTCGCAATTAGTGATGTCAGCAGGGAAAGAAACAAATATGAAGCATTTCTTCAAAGAGCAAGCATATTCTTCCCATGAGTTCATTCTTTCCTTGGGTTTCTGAAGAGAAAGGGGGCAAAAGTGCAGCCGGTTTCTCTTTGGTTGAGTTAGATTTTGCAGGTCAGGGTGTTCCTAGTGATCTGTACAGTATGTTAACATGTCCCATTTAAAGTGGACCAAAAACAGTGACAGCATATAAAGTTGGACAGTGTAATAATTTTTGTGTGTGTTTAATTCAAAAGCAGATTTTTTGTTGTTGTTGTTTACTGGATAAGATGGATAATCAGTAATGAACTTAGTGACACTTCTGTGCTGTGCCTCAGCTCTGCATCCCATTTTCTTGATTAAACTGTGTGACAGTGTTGTTTAACGCATTGCTTAAGTTTCATTTGCCTGCACTATTTTAGACAATATGTCACAGCGTTCTAGTTTGTGAGCACTGGCTGTGTTTTTCATGGTTGCAGTTAGCAGTGCCAAGTTTCCCCACTCTCCTCCTGGCTGTAGGTATCCCATGCAGAGGCCATCTGTCTCTCCTCCCCTAATGGTAAGGGTGGAGTCCTCTTTAACACCCCCCCCCCCCACACCCCCACCCTCAGATACACTCACACACACACCCTTCTCTCCCTCTGTTCCTTCTTATTTCCAAATGCCTACTGCAAAACAAACAGAGCATGGCATAGATGGAGTTTAGTTTCTTTGTGTGCTTTGACAGGCCTGAAAACTGACACGAGTCAGACAAACTACCTGCAGTAGCAGTTGGAGTGTCGTGTCAGGTAGCAGCAGTCCGTGGAGCATGTTGAAGAGAAGTCCGGTCAGGGACACGTGTCTGCATACACCAATACAATGTCATGCATGCCAAGCATGTAAGTGTGCTTTAGGAGGGTTTTATCGGCCTCATAGATACACTGTAGGTCTTGATCCTTCTGTCAAGCTGTTGTCTTTTTCCCCCCAAGCTAAACAAATGAGTTGCACTAGTGAGGTGACAAAAAAGAAAACAGCTGTTGTGATGGCTCAGATGACCGTGGAGTGGAGAATGTGGCTTTTGACCCTTGAGTCTCCCCTACACCATACACCCAGAGGACTACAGATGTAATGCGAAAAATGGCAACAAATGCACTGCAAAGCACATTATAGGACCGCAGGCTTTTATTTTTTCTTTAGACCGGGCCATGATTCAAATGTGGGGGGGAAAGTGTGGATGTTTAAATTTTTGTGGGGAAATGAAATAATGATCCAAAGTGACTTTTCCAAATGTCTTTTTCAAGTAAATGCCAATTAAGGCAACCTGAGCTAAACAATTCAGGTTAATAGGTTAAAAACTTGGATGCAGTGGAGAGCTGTCCTGAAACACTCTACACGCAAGCAGAATAGTTTCAAAATGTGTATCAGCGAGAAAAAAATAAATAAATAAAACAGGAAATCCCACATATGATAGTACAGTACGAACCTACACAACACAATGCAACATACATTTAAGACGCAACAGCCATTCAAACTAAATGCCCGACTCTTACACATGGTAACACACTTATTTCTTATTTTGGAAGAGAGAAACTCTGTGTGTGTTTGTCTGTGTGTGTGTATCTGTGTAGTCACTGAAATTACAGGGGACGTAATGGAGCACGGGGAGCCTCAGCCTCATTGGCTGTATTCCTCACAAACCAAGATAGCATTGCTGTGGTTTACCGCTCACATTCATGCCAGTGACTCAAAATACTAGCCAGTGAACCACTTTTATAAGCTTTACTCCATACACATCCGAGACTACGTACAAAGTGGAACTTTATGGCTCCCAAATATAACTAACTCTGCAAGCATGTCTAGAAACCTGAGAAACACTGTTAGAATATATTTAATAAAATCAGCTTTTATGTTTTATGTATAGAACATTTTCACAAGGTTTATAGTGGATGTGTCCTGCAGTTGAGCCTTAAGCAGGGTCCTAAGTCTTTGTGCAGACTCTGAAAAATAAGGATATGTGCTTCAGTTAATGACTCAGTGGTGTGATTTTTCTAGAAAAAAAAGGATTTTTTTCCCCATTCAGAGCAGTAGTCATAAACCTGCTATTTAAGATTTATTTCAGGTTAGCTTTCCAAGATACGACATTCATTCCCACCAAACAAGATGTTGTTGTTTTTTTTGCTTAAATGCAGCAGTGTGCTTGCCATCGTGATCTGTAAATTGATAGGGATGAGAATCTTTGGCAGTAAAAGTATCCAGTTCTGATTGCTGGTGTCATGGTTTGATCCATTCTCAATTCAGAAAGGAGAAATAGGATTACTGTGTTTTAGTTCTTAATTCAGTGCACAATAGGGTTGGAGCATTTACTCCGGAGTCCATAGACTGATGACTTCACCTCCAGGGCGGCAGAGGAGGTTAGCATGCTCCCATTGTAGTAGCACTATCCATCCATAGTGCTCAGTGTGTGGGCCAAATAAAAAGAGAGAAGTATGCGCCCAAGGAGTTTATTTCTCACTTCCATCATGAAGAAACCTTTAAGCACTGATGTACAAGAGTGAATGATTTAGCCGACTGCAGCTAGTTAACAGAATTGGTTGGAAATCAGCTGAACATGATGTTAAGTCCCAACATTTGCTGAGCCCTTTCTACCCTTAGACCTCTAGTTTATATTGTTTGGTTTTTTTTTTTGTTTGTTTGTTTTTTTGTTTGGGGGGGAGGGGGGTCCGTAAAATATCTCACCTGTTTCTTCTCCTTCTCCTATGATCTGCATCATGACCTCCAAATACACAGCATAGTTTTTCGCTGACAAAAACAAAAAGTTGGATAGACAAGCTAAAGGAGCGCCTCTCCAAGTGCAGTCACATTAAACTCACATTAATTTCAAAATGTGCAGAATTCCAAGCATGAACTTGCTTTTGCATGCCATGTGTTGGTTATGTGGAGATGTGACATGAAACTACGATTTTAATTTACTGGATCATTGGGTTAATTAGCTAAAAATCCCCCGATTGGTGAGTACTTTCACCATGGTCAGTCTCCAACATCATCATCCATCAGCACCACCCTTATGAAGCTGGTGACTCCTATCATTTTTGTGCTGAGCTGCAAATGAAACGTAGCTGACTGTTAACTAGTATTGATCAGGATTATTTTCTGACTGAAGTGGGGATTGCACAAAAAGGCAGGCATATGGATGTTCACAAGGAGCCTCGTGCTCACCAACTGTTGACATTAATACGAGCCAGACACAGCGTACTTGCAGACACAGTAACTACAACACAAATGCAGAGTTTCAGTTGTGAAATGTATTCATTAAGATTCATTTTTAGATAGTTTATAAATAATAAAGTAAATCTGTTTCCACCATTAGTTTCAGCAAATGTTAGTTTTTTTTGTATTTTTTTGGTGTGTTTTTAGTTTGAGTTTTTTCTATTACTGAATATTTTATTAGATTAGATTAGATAAAATTTATTGTCATTGCATATGTCATGTTTTTTACAAAAACTGGAGAGACGCCGAGCCTTGTGTTGTTTATGTTCTGCCATCTTTATTTTGTATTTTGAACAAAATGTCATCAGCATAAGGCAATAGTTCAATTCAGTCTGTCCTATAGTTATTCTGCTAATTTATCAACATAACTGTGTGGTTACTAGTGTGAACAACAGACAGACAGACAGACAGACCAACCCTGGTGTAATAGCCACTTTGTAATGGGTTTGAATTCGAAGTTTGGTTGGGGTTGATTGCTCATTAATAGTTCCTGAACAGTTACAATACAGTTCATAACAATTTGAGAATGGACAGCTGTCTTTGACGCTGCTCACTTTGATGTGGCCAGTAACGTAAGCTGGGACGTCAGTTAGGAGGGCTGCACTAGGCTTAGGAGCCCACAGTTTTTCTATCGTGTGACTATGGATGAAGATTAGAAAATAAAAGTCTGAAACCGAAACGACTTCTACTGTTATACGCGTCAGGAGTAACTTACTGTGCCTGCAGCCCAGAAGCGGCATGGAGAAGACAGGAGAAACGCCGCTACACCTGGCATAAGCCTCTTTTAATAGAAATTGGTTGTCAGTTCTATTAAAAGTTCATAAAATTTTCACTTTTGCCAAGATAAATCTTTTTATCAGAGATGTCCCTTTGATATAAAGCTAAAGACACAGCCATTCATGCCTCCAAGCTGCAACTTTTTGCTGTTGTACTGTATCAGTTTCTCTACAGTCTACAGTATTCAAATAGCCATTAATGTTCAAAGCCAAGTTTACGTGTTGCATAAAAAACTGTGGTGGGCCTTAATTCAAATTAAGGGCCTCATAAAAAGAAGCAATGAAACCATCCACTGGCTCGCTTCGTTTCATCTCCTTCCAGCGATTTTTTTTTCTTGCTTGTTTAAAAGGTGCTCTGATAATTAGCAAAAGGGACAGTCTGAGTGTCCTGCGGTGAGTGTGTTGCTTGTTAAGAGGGAAAGCAGAGCACTCAGCGTAACCCAGAAAATATTTGGTGTGCTTTTTTACCACAGGAAGAAACATGAATGAAACAAATGGCTGTAAGCATGGGAAAACTACTGAGTATTATACTATATTGCTCTGTTATTTTTGGTGCAAACTATTAACGTCAGGAAATCATTCAACATCTCACATAAATGGCAATGAATTGTGTTGTGGTGAAGCAAGACATGTCCTGTCAGTACGTGCTGATGTCTTATTTCCAAGAGTTAACAGTCCCCCAGAAAAGCACAATTTTTCTCCCCATTCATCCAGAATTAACTTATCTCTGCTACTGTCTTTAAAATTGAATCTTGCCTGGTGATAGTACATCTGCGTCTGTGTTGTTAAAGCTGTAAAAGTGGCTGAGGAGACTCAAATCGAATGTATTTGACCAGACTTTCTTCCACCAGTAGACACCTGAGAATGTAAAAAACAAAAAAAGAAAATATATATATATATGTATCTTAATCCAATGAAGTGACACTCATGAATGCCCATTTAATTATAGCTGCAACAGTGTGTTGTTGTATGTCTGAATCTCTTCTCTGTGCTTTTCTCTCAGCAGGTGTGAGCAGTAACCAGATAGTTGTTCCTGAAAAGGTGAATGCAGTGCTGGGGAAGAACATCACACTGGGCTGCAGAATAGAAGTGGGCCCCAACCTCAGCTTCACACAGAGCTCCTGGGAGCGGCGACTTCCTTCAGGCACTATTACCCTGGCAGTGTTCAATCCTCAATTTGGAACCTCATATTCTTCAGAATATGGCAAGCGTATCTCATTTGTTTCCCCTTCGATACGAGATGCCACCATTACCCTTGAAGGAGTTGACTTTAGAGATATTGGGTCCTACACCTGCAAAGTGGCTACATTTCCTTTGGGCAATAACCAAGCGTCAACCTACGTTAATGTATTAGGTAAAGTACCGTTCTCTCACTTCCATCATTGCTGAGTGATTCTTCATATTGTCCTTAAATCTCACTTTTTAATGCAGGACATTGTTTGTTGTGATTAAGGAAAGCCTAAGTGAGCACTTAGTGTCTGCCCTGGAGGAAACAACTACTCCCTGAAGCCACCTAACATTTAAATTACAACCTAGACAGATGCCATGTACATTTAAATTCCTGCAGGAATCTGCAGATGCATAGAGGCTGCTTTGGTGTGGTCCCACCTATCTCCATTAAACCAGTGTTACTTGAAAAGAAAAGCTTCTTTAACTGTTTTCAAATTCACAACGCTATATCAAAATGTTTCACTGAGTTTCCATAGTATACTCTGTAAAGCCACTTAGATCTTACATGCATGACACAAAACAGAAACCTTCTCATTCAGCAAGCACATAAATACAATGCAGAAAGTTCAAAGTGTCCTTGCTCAATGCAACTTAGTTGCTTGCAACAACAGTTTAATTGTAGGGTGTGACACAGGATGACTCTCATGACATTTAGTTGCATTTCACTAAACTGAATGAAAGTACAGCCTGCATCCCTTTCCCTCGAGGCTGTGACGAATGTTATTAGTTTCTTCTCTCATCCATTTGTCATTCATGTCAAAGCAAGACTATTTTTGAGGTAACTGAACTAAAACCTAAAACTACCTGTAGATCCCATCGGATCTTCCAAGAACAAAAAAAACCCCCAAAACAAATCAAACCCATGTTAAATTTTTAGTGGGGATTCTCATTATCATTATGTTTTTATTTTACCAATGTAATACATACACATGTAGATCGTAGTATTGGTTCACTTACATGAATATACAAATTTCTTACTGTAACTTCACTTCTCTGAGAAGCACAAACGCTGGACTTTCCCTGTGGTCAGCGTACGTTTCAGGCCCTAAATTGGTGCCAGTGCTGAAAGGAGGAGATTGCAGTATATGCAGCAGCAGCTTCTCATCTCCCTCCAGAGACTGAAGGAGACTCTGATGTCTAATGAGTGGTACATTAAGTGCTGCTGCGACAGCCACAGTGTCTAGGACCTCACAGAGTTCAATTACATCTTGCTGAACGGCTTCTCGTGCATCTTTTTTTTTCCTTTTTTTTTTTTGCTTTTGCAAATGCATACATTCACACTCAAACACAAAAACATGCTTAGTCCTACTACACAATTCAGATGTAATTGGGGTGTGATTATGTTGGAAATGTATATTCTTTGCATTATGATACATGGAATTTAGGTTAAGCCACGGGGTATTTTTCCCTGAAAGTGTGCATCACGATTACAAGGCCAAAGGTCAGCAGGTCCAGAGAGGAGTGCCCTCTTCATCTCTACCTTGTTTAGAGAGGATTTTCACAGTTTGCACAGCACTCATTTGATCATGCAGCACCACTGTAACAATTCCAATGTGAACAACAACGATACGAAGGAGGAATTTCTGGAAAAAACAAAAGTTTCTGGAGAAAACATTATTATTCTTCCAGCATTGATTAATATTTTGTGTACATAATATTGGCCATACAGTGTAAATCAAACTTGTTTTAGTTTCAGCTTCAGTTTGTAAGTTAACCTAAGATTCCCAGTTTCGATTCCTGTTTATACTCTGAGGTTTATGAGAAGACAAATGACTGCATTTTCATTCCTTTCAAGTGAACTAAAGTAAATCTATGATACATTCAAGCCCATGAATAATGGACCACAGTCACGACAAACCTCATAATCATTAACAGGTGCAACAGACAGTGAGTTAATTTCAAGTCATGCAACCTCAATGAAAAACTTGTCGTCAATATGCAAACACAATAATTGTATTAGCTTTCTCACGTTCTTTTTTTTTTTTTTTATCTTTGTGTCAACAACTACTCATAGAAAGGGCCAAAGCTTTTAAGAAACAGTTCAGCAGGAAATGTGCTGCATTATGTGAGCCAGAAGTCCTCACCAGTAAGCAATAGGAAAGGATCAAGGCAGGAAAGTATGACACATGACCCATTGTTTTCAGATACTGGCAGGTTAAAAGGAAATGCACTTAAAAAAATGTAACTGTCTTTTAATAAAGAAAACTTGTAAGTTTATATTACTAATAAATATTCCTGCAGATAATTCTTTAGCTGCTCAAGCTCTTCTGATTGTGAGCAGCATTTTATTCATCTGGCCAATAATGCAACTCTTTTCTGGAGAAATCAGCCCAGCAGAGAGATGGCTTTCAGTTTAATTTCTCCTTTCAGTCTGTTACTGTACCATATTTACTGCTTCAAACTGTTAATACTGCCAGTTTGTATTTATGCTAGATTCTACAGTAAAAACATCCAAACATTTAACTGCATAGCCATTGACTATGCAGTTAAACCTTTTCTTTATAGAGGTTTCCACTCAGCATTTAGCTTGCATATGTGGACAGGAAAGGGCCAGGGCAGCCAGTTTGCTGAAGGGAAATCGTTACTCTTTCCCCTAACACGTTTTAACTCATCCAAAGCATCCCCCTCCCTTTTTGACAGCAACTTCAAATTAACACTTCTGACTGATTTAGGTATTCTGATGCTTCAGCCAGCTCGCCTCCGAACACAGAGCCGCTACTGTTTATAGTCAGAGGCCTGTGAGGAGGGGCAGGGAGGAGGGAGTGAATAATGTGAGGTGGAGGACTGGGAGCAGCGTCCCCACCCCGGGACAGGAGACGCCAGGTTATTTTTGGAAAAAGGCGGTGCCGGTAGTTATTTGAATTTGTTGTTGGAGCTCCTGCCTGGCTGGGGTGTCTCAAAGATGATGGCCTGGCCTTGTGGTGTGTGCCCTCGTGAACCCCCTTTTAAAACTGTCACCACTGTAGTAAGTGGAACAGCTGTTAGTCTTCATGTAAAAGAGGCAAATACGGGGGAGATGGTGCTTTGCAGCACAAAGGATGAGGAGATGGTTGGTGATATGTTTATTTTATGACAGATTACAATAAGATAACAGAGCGGCATTCTTCTAGTCACATCCCCCTCACATGGATCTGTTTTGCCTCTCTGTTGAAAAAATCCTTGTTACGTTTAAACCCTCATTCATTCGCAGGAAGCTGGTGTAACATTACTTCACCCCTAAAGTGCTGAGACGAGTACGGTAACTCAGCTCCTCGTCTTCCAGTACAACAAAGTCAAATATAAACACAGCAGTGTTTTTCTTCAGTTGCATGCATGCTTCAGGTACTCATGCACTTTTACTGATGCACAGAGTAGGACTAATGGAGGTTACTGCTTTGTTTTACCTTCACTCAGACATACTTTATGTTTGACACACAACAATAAAGAAGTCTCCACTGAAATGTCTACATATAATTGAAAAGCGTGGGTCATTAATTTTTAATGCATATAGGTGAAATGGAAGAAGTCAATCTGTGCTCTTTTGGCAGCTAAGTACACTGAGACCTCTGGGCATTATTATTTAATATTCATACACAAAGAGATCAATATTCATTTTGTAATCTTTCTTCCGTTCTGTCATTTCCTCCTCCTCCTCCTCCTCCTCTTCACTCTCCTTTACACAGTGGAGCCAAAGGTGTACGTGTCTGCAGGCCCCACAGCTCTGCTGGACGGTGGCAATGAGTCACTGGTGGCCACCTGCATTGCAGAGCGTGGTCGTCCCGCTGCCGAGGTCTTCTGGGAGACTGAGCTGTACGGGCGATCTGAGAAGCAGAGTCGGGATGAGGAAAATCGCACCACCACCACCGTGCATGTGCGCTACATGTGGCCGCCACAGCGCTACGCCCAGGGGAAGATACTCACCTGTGTGGTGAGACACCCAGCCTTGCAGACAGAGTTTCGTATACCCTACACACTAAATGTCCAGTGTAAGTGTTGAAACATAAGACCTCCTTAACTTAACTAATTTTTAATACTTAACTTAAGTAACATTTAGGGGTACATCATTCTAATTTTTCCAGTTCTGATACAGTATAAAACCTTGGCTTTGGCTGTCTGCAGATACAAGAGTATGGCTCTGATACCAGTGTTAAATCAATTAATAAGCTGCATTCCTCACTGTGAGAATGAGCCTAGGAATTATTCTAGAAATCACTGTTTTAGATTTAAATGATTGCTTTTCCAACTTTTTAAAATACAAGGAAACAATTAATAGAAATGTTCTGATTTGGTATTTATTAGTAAAATAATAGATGATAATGGGCCCGAGATAAATAGAATAAACAACTGATAACACGCTGTCACAATCAAAAGTCTAGTTTATTATCAATTCTGCCATAAATACAAGACATTCACAGGATTAAAATAAGTTTCCCCCGGGCAGTGTGCAAACAAGACACAAATTAAGAATAAATAGAAAGATAGAAGGCTTTCTTCATCTAATCTGTTTGCACTAGTCTCATTTCAGCTCAGAGTGAGAATGTTTAGGTTGTTGACATTTACAGCCTAACTAGTTTCTATTCTTAAAGCGCACACATATCCCATGTTGAGCTTCTAAGAGTCAGGCAAAGTGAAATATTATTATTGACGTTTAATACAACACATTACACGTTACTATAAGAGCAATAAAAGCTTCTTAACACGTGTTAAATTCAGCCAAGGTTCTCTTTATATCATTTCTCTCACCAAGCTAACAAGGGTTAAAGTAAGAGGGGGAGATGCCAAAGCTTTGCCTCCTAGAGCTTTTCAGTTGTGTCAACTCACTTGACCATAGTTTTCAGTTCAGTGAAAAATGTTTTTGCGAGTGCTGAGCCTCTGCTCTTGGTTTCCTCATGCTTTGTTAGCTGCTGCTGCTGCATCACTGATACCACATCTCACTTTTTGATCTGGTCTGCAAATATTGTATTGATGCACCCCCAGTCTGCACTGAAACTACTGGAACATATAAATAGAATTATTAATCGTCCCTAAAAAAAAAATCTTGTATATTTGGATTTACAGTGAGTGCATTTTGAATGTTTTTTATCCCGAATTTTCCCAAAAATGACCTTTCCACTGAATAAAGATGCTAAATGACCTTCACTCATATAAGTGCTTTCCTGCTTAGACAGAGGTTGGGGCTGAGTGTGAGGATACTTTAAAATGTGAACAGCCTGTGAACAGACATTCAACTCTGCAGTTAGTGAGTGTGCCACAGCTGCCCCGAGTGAATATCAAAGAAATAAAAATACCAAAAAAATTAACATTCATTTCTCAGAGCCGTAAAATTTTTGTGTTGCCCACTGCAGTTACAATTTAACACATAAATGAGCTGATGAGCTAGAGTTGGTTCCATATACATTTCCATATACATTTAAAGTTGATAGAGTTGTTTAGTACGCATGATAATTCCTGTGAGTGGTTGCAAAACAAAGCTGAAAATCTACACAGAAGAAAAAATAATAAACATAATGCTGCAGCCACTTCACTGAAATGCTTTTATTTTAAACTCTTGGAATTAGGTCAGCCAATAATGTTCAGCTACACAGTTGTTAGTCAAGAATAGACCAAACTGGTTTTGAGCCTTTAATCACTTGAACAATAGGTATTACAGTATAGAACAAAATAATATTCATTCTTTATATTTGGAGCCCTAAAACCTACTGTGTATGCTATCAGTATTAACTCATGCTCCTGCCTTGATTTATGAAGAGCACGCTCAGTAAATTTTTCTTCCTCACCTATAAAGGAGCAATTTAGTAGTCATCTTAATGTTATAATCATTAACATACTTCGTTGGTGAGCAGTACTGTTGCTCTGTGTTTGGACTGTGAGTGCAGGCTAATGAAGGTGTTTTATGAAATATTGATCAGGGCTCAGCAGGAATTCAAATAGCAGACTCGGGCTACTGGGGGCAGCGGATGGAGACACAGAAAAATCAAGGTTAATACAGGAAGAAAGGAGCTTCCCAGCTCAATAAATCACACCAAATGCAGAGGCAAGGGATTCTAAGTGCAAAAGAAGCACAATTTCAACATTGAACTGTGTGAAAAGGGTCAGCGGACATTGTGGGCCAAGACGTCTTCCTGCATGCAGTAATGAGTTCCTCATTAATCCTCCTGAGAAATCAAATTGAAAAATTGGATATCTAAGACAGTGTTTGCCATGTTTTATTACAGTGGCATGTGTTGGACTTCATTTAGGCATCCTCCTGCCTTCCTTCATTTTTTTTTCTTTGTCGTGGCAACACAGTAGAGTTTATTATTAGCTGCAGTTCATCTGCTGTCTGAGTCTGTCATTTCCGAACTTTCCACCGACCCAAGATCATTTGTTTTTTCACTTGGCTCGCTTTCACCAACAGATCCTGTGCCCTGTAACAGTCCTGCACAGCCTTTGTTTTGTCGTCGCTCGCTGCTGTGCTTTATAATACGTGCTTTGTTTCCTCTGGAAAAGCTCATTTGTCATCAGGCTGCAGGGATCACAATGACTGTTTGTGAAGTCTGCGTCTTTTAAAAAAAAAAGAAGAAATGTTGGTCAGTGTGACCAACCCAAACCCTGTAGGAGGTGAAAAAAATACAATTAATTTTTTTTAAAAAGGGGTTGTGTTTTGTTTTACAGTCGCACCAGTGGTATCAATAAAGGGAAGTGGCAAAAACTGGTATGTTGGCCAAGCAAATGTGAAATTAATCTGTGGAGCTGAGGCCAACCCACCTGCTCGTCAGTTCACGTGGACCAGGTCAGTATCCCCCAAATAAGCATTCATCAGCATGCGTGAAAAGATTTGATCCTGCTGTCGTGGAATTTGCACAAAAAAACAAAAAAAAAAGTCTGAATCCACTGACCCTGTTTGCTACCTCACATTTTTATAGTAACCACAGACCTCTCACACATATTGTAATACTGGTAAATATCAAATGGACCAGATGAAAGTTATTTAACATGATTAGTTACAAACTATGAAAAATTGCAAATTTATTCAACTTAAAAAAGAAGAAACTCGTCTTTTTAAGTGGATTTCCTTAACTTTCAATTATAATTCCAATAAATTAGCTAACTATAAACTGAAGTAAATGTGAAGCAGCAGCCTGGCAGGGGATGAATCTGGAAGGGAACGTACTGAAGGCGATACAAGAGTATTATTGCAAAACAGAATCCATAAGTCATTTCATCTCAGTTTCCTTGTTTGTGCAGCACCACCAGCTACACACATCTAAATTTGGACTTTAGGAATTCAAGGCCAGGTACTGCTTAGACTCAGCTGTTGTAACCTTTGCAGTAAAAGTGACGTCCCTGTCAACTCATAAACCTGTACTACTGAAGAATGTAAATAATAGAAGCCACCAGTAAATACTTTTTATCCTGTACATGTTTATAGGTCTTCAGGTAAAATCTCACTCACAGTTGAGTGAATCTATTTAACACTCGTATGTTTGTTTAATGGATCAATAGCTTGTCAAGCCCGAGACTCAAAGGACTTTATTAGAAATTACTGCACGACTGATCAGCTGCTGTTTGCTTCATTTGCACATGTCTAAGCTGGGTTTAAGCAAACCTAAATGAAGAAGCACAGTGAAGAAGCCTCAGTCTATAAATTACCTCCAGCATAACTTTCGGGCCTGGACACTGGAGCTGTCGAATGCACTGCTGCACCCATCGGGAAGACTCCCTGCTATAAATAAAAAGATTCCAAACAGTTCATGCATCAGAGCAACGCTGGCCTATTGGCAGCTCTTTGTCATCATCTCGCTTTGAAAACAAGAACTATGCTCTCATTTGGGCTGACAGCCTCAGTAAAGTCTAGACAGCCAAGTTCATACGGAAAACGTTTTCTTCTCAACTGATGGAAGAGCAGTCAGCTTAGATTATCATGTGATCTTAGAAATAGTTGCAACAGGAAAACTGCACCAACAAAAGCAGTGTTGTCATTGTAAGTCATGAATAGCCTTTTCAGTTGTACATTGAAACATGAAGCAATAACATCATGTATAAAGTGTGTTTTTCTTTCTGCTGGCTTTTTTCTCTACTGTACTGCACACTGAAATGTCTGTCACGTTTAATTTGTGTACAGGTTGGATGCTTTGATCCCTGAGGGGGTTCAGATCTCAAACAATAGCCTTGCTTTCACTCGCCCACTGGAGCGCAATGATTCTGCAATCTATCGCTGTGAAGTGACGAATGACATTGGAACCAGCAATCAGGTTGTGAACCTCTGGGTACAAGGTACTTTTTTTAAAAAAAATCTTTTTCTCATAGTTGCATTCTGTAACCATCTGCAGGGTTTCCACAAGAAAAAATGTTAGACTAGTTAAACCATTAGTAAAATTAGTCACCGGAAATATCCCTAAAAACTGAAAAGACCCATTATACTGATGCTGCAGGGGGTCAGCTCAGGCCTTCTATTACCCAGGTGGAATGGTCTGATCACAGGAAACCCTAAAAACTTACCTTCTCTGAAATTAAAAGGAACAGGCATTCTTCATGCCTTGAGTTCTTAGTTTAATCCACCCGAGATCAACACTTCTAGCAGAGCTAAGTCTTTATATACATATAAATGCCCCTGCCCTGATCCGCTTTCACACATTCCTGGCAACGGAGGAGCACGGAGCACAGATAGAGTATCAGTACCAAACGTTTCCAGTGTTGTGGTTTTGGCAACATTAGATGTCTCAGATAAGGAAGCGGGTGTTTACCCCTGCTTGCTCAGCAGAGTACGCACTCATGTAGCCTTTTTCTGTGTTTTTGTTGAGGTCAAGTTTCACAGCAGGACTCAATGAATTGTGTTTGCAGATTTGCAGTAAACACAAGTCTGTGTTTGTACACCGTAAAATATGTTATTCAGTAGTATATTGTTCTCTTACAGCAGTTGAACAAATTATGATCAGATTAGTTTAATTTAGTATTACAGAAATGAAACTATGAAATGGTGAAAACCTCTAAGTTGTATACTGGGGTTTCCCTGCAGTTGGATTTGTTGATTCACTGATATAAATTCTTGTCATAAAACATGCAGCTCACTGAGCTGCTCCCTCTGTCTTTAGTTCATTATTGTACCATCGGGGCAGGGATCCTGAGAACTCTGCGTCTTTTTATTTTCATTTCTCCTCTGCTTCTTTTAATCCTATTCCAAACAAAGCTACTGCTGCTTTTGGACACGTATTCCTCTAACACACACAGTCCTTTTGGTTTTCCACTGTCGAGAGGAGAGAGCTGGAGAAGTCCCAGAAAAGGCTGTCAAGCTCCATCTGCGTACAGGCCTGATTTGGAGTCCCACTCCAAACACAAGCACAGCTGACATCCTGTCTGGGATGGACGTGCCCTGAGCAATTATCTTGCTTCTCTTGTCAGATATTAAGACTTGGACATACAGCCCCTTGCTTCCCTGTCCTGTAGAGATAGTCGGGTTTAGCTCAGTGATATTCCCTCCCCCCCTCGGAGGCTGTTTGGTGTAGCTGTTTCACATTCCCAGTTGCGTGTGCAGCCTTGTGGTTTTTGGCTGCTTAGCTCTCAGATGATCAGCTACATAGTTGCAGACGCTCGTAATCTACGCGGGGTTAAAATGTCTCGCTGCAGGGTGGGATTGATGGTGACTGATGAAGGAAGTGATTGCCAGTATATCAGTTCTCTGACCTTGTTCTGTCTCCCTTCTCCTGTTTCCTGCTTTTGCTTCACTCCTGATCCTTCAGGCACACACGCTGTGTGTAATTGTAGGTAATTAGATTCTTACTCAGTTACCAAATCATGGAAATCATTATAGCTCTATGGGGATTCAGATTTTGATAACTAGTACTTAAAAACCTCCCGGTGATGCAGACCGTTTATTAGTGCAAGTCATATTGCTTTGTAGTCAGGCTTTTGATGTGCCTGCGCACTGATCGACGCGCAGTATCAGACTGCTCTTCATCTCAGAAGCTGGGGGTCAACATGGAGGCGCTTATCCTGACCTTGAGCTCCACGCAGCCCTTTCCTCTGCGGCGGCGAACAAATCAGATGCAGGAGCCTCACATCGATCAGTGCTTCATCTTCTCACATGACTTCCCCACAGCAGAGATTTTTTTCTCTTTTTTTTAAAAAAAGGGAGAGCTAATCACACTTTCTCTGATCGTCATGAGTGCACGTCCTCCGATCCCTCTCTGGCTCGCTGTCATGTTCACACACACATCGACATTTAGCACTTAACCTCTCTCTGCCCCGCTCATTTCCCCTCTTTTTGCTCTACAGCACAGCTTTCAACAGACCTTAGCTCTCAGGAGAGGCATGTGTCTGCACAGTGTTGGTATAAATTGATCTAAAAACCATTCTCACTTGCTTTTTTACGGAACATAAAGTGTAGTCTTTCAGTTTTATGACTCCTCTCTCCATCTGCTGTCTTTCCTCTCTGGTTTAAATCTTTTCATCACATTTGTTCTGCAGATCCTCCCCCCACCACCGCAGCCCCCAGCACCACCACTTCTCTCCTCCACGACACCTCTGGAACAGGCACTGCCGTGGACCAGAAGAAAGCCCCATTCACCTCCCCGACCTTGGCGTCCTTACATGACAGCAGCCTGGGTACTATAGTTGGTGGGGCAGTGGGAGGAGTTCTCTTCCTGATCCTCCTGCTGATCCTTGGTGGAGCTTGTTTTATGCACCAACGGCGAACCTTCAGAGGAGACTACTACACCAAACAGTACCTGGGACCCTCCGACATGCAGAAGGAGTCCCAGCTGGACGTGCTGCAGCCCCATGAGCTGCAGGAGGTCTACGGGGACAAAACGAGCAAAGGCAGCCAGGATCTGAAGCCCAAACTGGGTGGAGATATCATTTACCCCGACTACACACCTGAACGCAAGGACAGGGATGACTGGTCCGAGAGGGGGGATGCCAACAGGGGCTTCAAGGAGGGAAACTACTACCCAGATCACTACAACACCCAAAACATGCACCCCTGCGGGCCTCCTGTGCACAGCACCATAGTGAACAACGGCTCCCCCTACCTCCCGGAGGACTGCTATGACAATGGTACAGACGGCGACTATGTGTCCCACATGGACGGATCTGTGATTTCACGCAGGGAGTGGTACGTTTGAGGAATCTAGCAAACAATCAAAAAAAAAAATGGACAGCTGACTGAGAATAATTTAACAAATGACAGATATAAATATCATTAAAAAGCTGTGTCATTTCGGTTAAAGGAAAGCATTTATGAACATTTCTCAGCTCAGTTTCACGATGAGCTCTTTGAAGAATACTGCTCTGCCTTGATTGTAACCACTTAAACCTTAAGGACGCGTACATGGATTGCGTTTCACTTTTGTGGCATTTCAAGGAGCTGCGAATAAGCTGGAGCGCCTCAGTGATTTTATCTGTAGGTTTAAGAGACGTACAGTGACGTTTCAACTGATGTGAATGAGGTTTGCTGTTTTGTGTTTGCCGCCTGTCTTTGTCACAGGTCACATGTCAGGTGTTCAGACCCTTGTTAGTGAAGTATTTATACCCCTGACTGACTGAGCTCTGCAACCATAAAATTCTTTGGCATTGTTTTTTTTCCTTTCTTTTTAAATATTTTCTTGATTGCTTACAGCCTTTTCATACAGGTGAGATTTTTATCAAGGCCGCAACCAGTATTTAAACCAAATTATAGTTTTAGTTTTTTTCAAGCAAAGTATGAGTCAGTGAAAGGGAAAGTCATGTTCAAAAGGGAGAATCACACGAGCATTGTATCAAGGGAAAAAAAGCGGACATTACATAGAAACTGCCCCATGCAAAGCTGTCCTGTGGTTTTTGTCATTTCACAGCATCTCCTGGAAAATAGTTGTGAAATGGAAAACCTGCCACCTGAGCGCAGTCACGCTGTGTAGATGTAGTTTTACTTTAAGCTTCACTTACTTTATCTTACAGATGTCTCTAATCTTGAAGTTGTTGTTGGAAACCGCCGTGGATTTGAAGCTACAGCAGCTATGCACAAAGTCTACAGGGTTTATCTGTTTAACTGCATCTAAAGCCCACGCGGGTGAAGGATGCAATGAATGGTTGCGCTCGTAAAGCTCGACACGCCTGATGTGGAACGGTATCAAAAGTTAAGTTAATGCGGCTCCGATGCGGCGTGAGATGCTTCGTTACATGCATATACCTGTAAATCCCTTAAGTTTAGGTTAGCAGCGCAGTAATGGCACACTAATAACCACTACTATAATTAGTGAATGTAATTACTTTAAATGGTTACTGCAGAAAAAGTGCTGATCCGAGGTAGAATTAAAACATTTGCTTTGATATTAACTTTACATTTCTCACTGTAGAAATGTGTTAATCCAGTCAAATTCGTGCAGTGCAAAGCACGACTCTGTTATTACAGCCGTGAGCAAACTTCAAAAGGCCTCGGCCTTCCCCACTTAGCCATGATAACAGGCTGTGTCGCTGTCTTTTCCATTTTCCCTCCTCAGTATCCTCTGATTTCTGTCGGTAAGACCAACACCAATAGAGTTTTTTTTTTTTTTTAAACTTCACTTCAAAGTAATGTGTTATAAATACCAGATGTGACTGTAACGGCTGTCATCATCCAACATTATGCGGCTCCATAAAAACCACCAACAGTTTCACTGCTCCCACTCGACACTCCGCTGTCGTGCTTCATTACTGTAAATAAGCAACAAATGGAGAAGGAGCGTTAATAAACCGATCCTTCGGCTTCAGATTGGATCTGTTTGTTTGAAGTGTGATTATTTGAGTAGCCTGGAAACGGCGCGGGCAGCTGACGTCACTGCTGCACAGGCCCGAATGCTGGGGTTTGGCTCCTGTGAGGATACGCAGCGATCATGGAGACGGGAAACTTAATCCGTGCGTTAAAAAAAAAATCAGAACCATGTAGGTTGAAGCTGTCTCTGCAATGACTCCCCAAGGGAAATATATATATTTTCTTCTTTTTCCTACAAACAACAAATCCCTCAATATTAGGTTCAAGCTAAAAAAGTTGACATCATCAGTGATCTCATCTGTTCCTGCTTGATTTGACCTCAAACATTTGTTTCCTCGGGAACGATACATGGATCAAAGTGGCCTGTGCTAAGCCTCGCATGAAGGGGAAAACTGACCCTTTTTGGAAATGCTCCACTTTAGTCAGAGTATTTGTAGCCACAAAAGAACTGTGTATGTGGATTACAGCCAGATCAGGACAGGCGGTCAGGTGTATTTGGACCTTCTTTCTTATTGTGGGGGTTTTATAGATTTTGGGCACTCTTAAAAAAAAACAAAAAAAAAAAAACCCTTCTCCACCCTTGTTTTCTTATGCCTGAGCTTTAGTCGAAGGTTTAGATGCCTGAGAGTAAACTAGTTTAATCTCCTCAGCTCGCTCTCACTCTCATCGCCAAAACACACGCACCCGCCCGCCACACATCTGCCACTGCAGCCCACATTCAAAGAGCGGTCCTCGCCTCAGACTTTATCCTTTTTAATTAAGGTTTATTTTTTCCCACCCTTCATCACACTCGGCAACAGAGGTGCCCAGGCTCTCTGATATATAGCACGTCCATGTCTGCGTGTGCATTTTGTTTCTTTTTGCACGGCTGATGATTCATAGCTGTCCGCTTCAGTTTCTTATTCGGTCTCAGCTTCATCTCAGAAAGACAGAACGAGAAGTTCTTTTTTCCTGCTAGTTGTTTGCATGTAGATGAAGTGATTCGCTCATTATTTCTCATCACAGATGTTTATATACATGTACATACTGGGATTAGGTTTAGTGTAGGATTAGCTGTTCTCTTGGTTTGCTTTAAATGTTGGTGTACAGTTTTTTCTGGATTCCCCTACTGAATAGTTGGTGCCTTAAATGGGCTGAGCAATGCACAAGCTTAGGAACTTAAAAATGTTAATGTCATTAAAGAGGTGGGACTGACTGGTTCTTTAATATGTATTTCATATCCATATTTAAGATTTGCTGTTATCAAAGTATTAGAGTTGACAAAAGGTTGATTGTCATGCCTTATACATTTTAAAAAGGACACGTGTAACAAGTTGGTTACTGAGGAAATTGCAATAAGCAAAGTTTCACTGGGAATTTAGTCAAGCCAGATTCATAGAAAATATTATTGTCCTGTAAATATGCTGGCTTTTTTTATTATTATTGAAGAATCTTATTTTTTGTATGAGGTCTGTAATTTTCAGAGTATTAGTTTATCTTCCGAGCGTTCGATGAACTCTTGTCTCATGATAACGTAGACGGCGATCCTGTTTTCACTGCATTTTGTATTTGTTCTTGAGTTTGTGACCAATTATTTTGTATGTTGTCATTTGAATGATTGATGTCTCACATGAATCAGAGATGGAAGTGTGGTAGATTGCATTTTGTTCTTTTGTTTGCAATAAAAAACAACTACGATTATTGCAGTCAGATGTGTCCTGGGGTTCTGTTTTCACAGAGGATTTTGAATTCTTTTACTTGCATTATCTTAGAGATTATTATAGCACTAAGATACAACTTAACTACAAACGTGTGCAATAACCTTGCAAAATATACAGCTGAGTCCAATTAAGATGTGATTGAAGTGCAGGCTAAGAGATTTTCATCCTAATTATGGCTTACTTCACTTGCATCAAGTTTGGACTTCATAATTTAAGTCTTACTGAAACGATGCAAGTTCAACACTTGAAATTGTCTGCAGATATTTTCTGAATCTGTCATAAAATAATGAGATAAGTCTTCATCTGGCCATGAAACTGCTTGTCAGTCAATAGTCAATTAATTTTCAGCCTCTGAAAATGGGGGACTGTATAAAAGTGGCAGTAATTCCTGTCATGGTCCTGGGCTGGTGGTCCAGTGTTTTCAGTTCTTTTAGTGAACTCATGTTTTTTTGTCATATTTCTGGTTGTGTTTGCTTGTTTTTCTAAGAGTTTAGCTTCTCGGTTTGTTGTTTTGTATTCTGTTTTTGGTTATAGTTATTTGCACTTTATTCAGAGTTTCCTTCGTTCTCGTCTCCCCCGTCTTCCCCGTGTCTGTGTCCACGTGTGCGCGTCTCCCTTCCTGTTGTTTCCTCGTGTGGTGTTTAGGTTTCCCTTCCCATAGCCTCAGACTTTAGCTCTCCCTGTGTTTTCCTTTGTGTGTCCCTCCCTCGTGGTGTGGAGTCTCTTGTGTCTGTTTTCCCCAGTGTGTGTTCTTCCTTGTGTGGTGTGAAGTCCATGTTTGTATACTGTTTGGTTACTTCCTGTTTTATTTTGGCAGTTCCATGTTTTGTGTGCTTTGTGTTCACTTCATGCCTGTGTCATTTTGTTCACCTGTGCGTCGTCCTCCTCGGCTGTCTCTCGTTCCCTGATTACCTGCTGTGTGTATTTAAGGTCTCAGTGTTTGCCATCTTTTCTCTGTAGCGGTGGCTCCTTTCTGGTTTGTTTCTCAAGGTCTTTGTATTTATTTTGGAATCCTGCTTAGACCTTGGGATTTTTGAATTTTGAACCATTAAGCATTAAAAACAAAACTGCAAGTTAAGTTTTGTCCTGCATTATTTTAGGTCAAGCCCTGCCGGCACTCGGCTGCAATCTGACAAAACAGCTAATGCTGCAGTGACAGTAGGAAACGCAGCGGTCAGAAACTAAAAGTATAGCGACCGTTTCTAATGAACTTGCAATCTCGTTGCCTTTAAAATGGCTGCTTCAAAGATGGGGACCAGGTCTGCAAGCACTCGCAGTCGGTGGGGTTAAGCTGGCAATTGCATACAGTCAGTGAAAGTGACAAATCTGCTACACAAACACAGAGATTCACATTAAAACTATTAAGAATCAGACAGACTCCAACTGATTGCAACTTATTAGCAATCTGTCTGAGGTTCTAAATTAAACAGCAATCCTTTGCAAACCTTTGACAATCTGAGAGCGACTACAGCCAATCTGAGTGGAAAGATTGCCTCCTACCTTTCCTCTGGTGTGAGCCGTGCAATGCAACACTTTTGTTAAACCCCTTCAATTGATGCTAAAAGTCACTAATTGATTATTTGATTTAAAATCCACTGTGGTGGTGTACAGAGGGAAAATGTTTTCATGGGATGTTTGATTTGTGGTGGAAAGTTCATTCTTAATCTTCTTACTCTTGGAAACACGTCAAAAAGAAAGGTTGTGTTAGTTCAATTTAAACGTCCGCAGTCCTCACCGAACAGATAAGCTGCTCCACGAACCTTATGGTGAGACTTTTCTGTAACTGCAGCGCTGCTCTCTCTAAGTCGATTGCTCAGCTTTGCAGGACCTGTCCTCGTTGACCGTACCAGTCAGGCATGGGCTATGTTTATCCTGAACATGTCTGTTTGCAGAAACATAGATCTTTATTTGAAAAAGGTGCATCTGAGTTATGAGTATGAGGGCTTATGTGAGCTTTTTATGGACCCTCTGGCCCCCGTGGGTTAAGAGTTTGAAGGATCCTTTTAACCTCTGAATAGGAGTAATAGATAGTGTGGGGGGTGGCAGTGTTATTCATATCACCTGTCAATGGTTTTAGTGTTGTGGGTGATTGGTGTACATACCAGACAAATGTGTACTTATTGTGGTTCCAACATTATAAATATAACATGGATGGATGGATGGATGGATGGCAGTCTCCCACACATGAAGAGAAGAGGTCACTGAGGCCAGAGGCCATTAATCTCTGTCACCTTCCTCCTCTTCCACTGTCCACACCTGTGCAGTCACTAGCTGACCCATCTCACTCTCCATCTCGCCCAACTCACCACTCTCTTCATCACTGGCTCGCAGAGCGAAGAGCGCGAGGCCGCTGGGTTTTTGTCACACCTGCATGGACTGCAGGGCTACTGACCACCCACAACCCCCCCCCCCATGTCACCCATTAGTCCTCAAAGAGTGAGATGTTTCTCTTCAAATACTGTGAACTTCTCACACTGAAATTATGCCCTGAAAACATTTACAAAGGAATTCACAATGGCATCCCTAATCCAGGCCCTCCCATTCTAAGTGCCTGTGTTTAATCCCCAGTGTTAACCTGGCTTTGGGAGTGCCGCTCACTATCAATATGTGTTGTTTAGTAAAGTGACAATCGCTCCCTCTGGTCTAGATTAAGCACTGGAGGAGAAACCAGATACCTAATCCTTTGTGGAATGGACAGAAAACTCCCTTCTTGGCCTTCACTTTCATCACTTCAGGGTCCACGTCTGCCAGAACCCAAAGCACTCCCTCTATTATCACAGTGTTGCCTGACTGGGATAACCCCAGCCTAATCCATCACTGCTACCATCTGCATGTTTGTGCAGGCAGGGTGGGTAAATAACGCAGTGTTGGTGGGCTTGGGTTACTTCTTGTTTTTCCTTTCTTAAGTTTTTGGCAGATGGCTACAAGGGGCATTTTTTTCACACATAATGAATCAGTCAGCAAATGTGTTTAGTTTTGTTACCTCGTAAAACAGCAGCGGGTTCTTTCAACATTCTTAAAGGACCCCACCCAAAGAAGTTAACATCAAGACTTTAACAGGTAAAAATGGCTGTTGTTTTCTGCTTCTTTCCTTTTTTAACAGCATCATTTTTTAAGTTTTCTGCAGTAGAAGTGCGAGATGGCCGCTTGTGTTCTGTGCTGCGACCGTCCTCTGCTCCCGAAAACAGAGATTTTAGCTAATGAACACGATCGCAGCCCCGGGGAGCTCACATGAAAGGCCACAGCTGACTGAGCTGAACAGACAAATTGTTTGAACGCATGGCTTTGGAAATAATGAAATGCTGCAGAGGGTGGGAGAGTGTGGAGCAGTTACAACAAAAATGTTGTCACATGGCCCGCGGCCTCACCGGCTCTTGTCTCGGTGTGAAGCGTGTGAGGCTTCGGGGCAGGGGGCCACCTGTGGCAGTGAATACCAGGAACTGGGAAAAAACCCCCACTGTGATGTGTTTCCCATAAGCAGCTACACTTTCCTCTTCAAATTTTCTTATATTGAAACCTGATTTTGTTGTTTTTGTGTTTTGTAGCCGTTTCCAGGAGCTCACACGGAAATGCAGATGTTCAGATTTCAGCAGTGGGTCACCTTGGCTTGTGTGTGAAAGGTGTCGACGCAGCAGTGAATCGGCCTCTCAGGTGTGCTGACCTTTGCATTGCGGTTCAGCTCTTTGTGTTGCTTTTCCACCCCGAAATCTTTACACTTTCAGCTCATCTTAAAGCTCTTCTCAAAATCTAGATATGGTTCATTAATAGCTCGACTGACATCTGTTTGAGGTACATCTTCAACATTCTTCCATCCCCGGGTGTTTACGATGCCGCCATCGGGGACACAACAGTGATTCGTTAAGTTTGCATTGCAAACAAATGGAACAGAATTCTTGACTCACACGTAGCTCTGGTAATACAAGAGAAGATGCTGCGGGGCCCTCTGTTTACAGCCGTGTGCTAACCATGTCGTTTTTTGGTGTTTAAATAAAAACAAAGACAGATGTGTTAAATTTTTTCACTGCAATAACATGATTCGAGCCATAAGTTCTCACTTTGTGAGAGACGTCTGTTCTGTGAGGACGCAACGTCAACATCCGTCCGCCGATGAGTCAGGGTTTCAGCCACGTTTGCTGAGATGAAGCATATGGTAGCTCACGGTCACTGGGGGGTGTAGTTAAATATTTGACCCACAGACTGTTTAAAAGATAAACGTAGCCACGGTGACATCACCTATTTAGTTTTGGTGAATGCGATCTTGGTTTTTCACAGCTGAGCTGAGCTACCGGTGTCAGCCAGCGAGCTCGGGTTGCAAAGTGCAAACGTTACTGTGACTGAGGTTTAACAAAAGCACTGTTAACGCAGAAGCCGAATAACCAACCCTTTGAGCATCTTAGAGCGCAAACCAAACGCTGTAAAGTTGGGCGTTTGAGTTTGGAGTGAGCCCCAAAGTGGCCGTTTAAGAACTGCAGCTTTTAAACAGAATTCTCGCAGAAGAGCTGAAAACAGAGTTTTAAAAAAAGACTGCATGTCCCACCTCGACTCTCAACATGACAACAAATGTAAATCCAAATGAATCCCTGTGTTTGAATGTGCAACAGTAAAATGTGCTAAGATGTTAGTGTTGTGCTCACCATCAGTTTCTGCTGTTCCAAAGTTTTCGTGAAGTTATCAAAGGTTTAATAATGTAGGTCCTCGATGCACTCAGAAAACTTGATGTGATACAGCTCCCAAAAGGACCAAACACTGAGATTATATTTGTTTAGCTCATGACACAAAGCAGGACAGATTTCAGGCCACATTTTGTTTCTCGTCTTAGTTTTTTTTTTCCCCCCTTTGAATTTATTTTTAAAAGATCCCACAACAAATTAGGGAGTTAGTGAAGTAACTCTTTATGCAACTAGTCATTCACTTAAGACGCTCCATTGTCCGTAAACCAGTGAAAACAGATGACAAGAAAACTTCCATTCTGTGTTAAAGTTTTCCTTCAGCGCACGGTTGGAAAAAGTGGCGTCTGCTCGGAGGGGTACTGTTTCAGTCCGCCTTCTGCTGATTTACACGCCGTAAGTGTAGGTTTTCATTGTTACAATGGAGCATTTAAATGATGCCGTATATCACCAACATGACGCCCATAATGGAAACCATCTTTATTATCTGCTTTCCGCTGCAGTGTAGAAATAAGACAATACATGTTGTGCTTATACAACATGTCTGGAGCGAGGCGTATTTAGAAACCTCACTGCATCACCTTTAAGCACCACGTTTGACTTGTTTGCCATACAAATGGGTGCACTTCCGACAAAGGAGAGAGGTTGGGCACTGTGACAAAACCCTCTTTGTGCAGCGACTCCTCAGAGACTGAGCGCAAAGACAATGAAGGTTTTCATCGATGAGCCACATTGTTACCCTGGATGCACTGAGGGCCATTCACAGATCAGATCCCGTGTGCTGCTCCCGGCCTGCTCTGCTGCCATGGAAAAGCTTGCTGCTGCGAGGCTGCGTTTCTCTCTGCTGACTCAGAAAATTTTCCAGAGACACTTTAAGGAAAAGTACCGAGAGCAGCAGATCTTACTGTGCAATATGAAATTAAATGGGGAAGATAGAGTGGTTTTCTCAGGAGTCCATTAAATATAGTATAAACATGCAGGTTGGGGGAGTGCGGCAGTAAGAAAACATCAATCAGATCATTGATGGAGGAGAATGGCAGTCACTGAGGTCACCTTTAAAGACAAAAACACATGCAGGTCAGAGTGAAAGGAGCAGACGGATACCTGTGCGGTTTTTATATAAATCAGCTTCTAATTGGGCTCCGGGCATGCCGCAGGCTCTGATCAGAATGGGTGGGCAGCCATCTTACTGGGCGGTGACAGGGCGACCCCCACGTCCCCCTCCATTGTTCTGCAGTGCTGAAGCAGATATAATCTTCAGTGAATTTTAATCCCTGCAAAACAATGCAGTGGTCCCTGGGAAGTGACCACAGGGAACATAAAAGGTAACAACATACATTTGAAAGGCGCACACTGAAATGCTGCAAGGAGTGGACCGGCCCTGCATATTTATTGTTTGTGAAAGATATATGAGGTGCCTGGAGAAAGTCCCCGTTTTATCATTTCAGGGCATTCGTCCAGTAACTTAGTTCAATAAAACTCACACATATCAAATTTCTGGTGACGCTGGAGGAAAAGCCAGAGGTTCCCTAAAGTCATTAGAATACATCATCTGGTAACTATGAACCATTGTGTAGATACTTTACTGTGAGAACTTTGTCTAAAGCTCCAGTTGTGGGTTATTGTGAGTACGCAGTCGTTCAGGCTACACAAGATTGTGTTGTTGCGCTCTGGGGTGTCACCTGAGACATTTTAATGCCAAACAAACCCAAACTGCGGTTCACACCAAACAACAAAGGAAGCTTGACCCTGTTCATTCAGGTGGGACTTCTCTCTCTTCCTGGTGAACTTTGTATTTTGTGTTTTGCTTTTCCTTCAGTTTAGTAAGCGCACAATCATCCAAGGACATTGTGATTGTTGACTAGTGTGGTCATGGAAACATTTTGCATATTTTTAACTGGTCCATATTGCCTTTTTAAAAACTGAGATTGATGACCTCCACCAGAGCATTTAAAAAGGGCGCTTTTCTGTTTGTTCACTGGGCTTCGCATGTTTACACCAGCTGGGCCAGACGTGTTCGTTTGCATTTGCATATTTGAGTTGAGCATGTTTGAGGCCTTACTGCTTACCACAAGAACCCTGGGCATTTCCAGGATGCTCTAAATGGCGTGGCACGGGGGGGGGGGCTGAAAACCGGCCTGTGGGAGAGGACCGGCCCACGGAAAATAGCAACATCCTATCA